>CAUYPK010145394.1:0-19087 GCA_963574355.1 Loris lydekkerianus
GGGTTTACTTCTTTTTGGGTTTAGTTAATGTGGCCAGGTTAGTCTGTAATTTAAAATTTACCGGTAAAGCTTTGCCCCATCTTTTTTTTTTTTTTTTTTTTTTTTTTTTTTGAGATGGAATCTCACTCTGTTGCTCTAGTAGAGTGCCTTGGCATCATAGCTTACAGCAACTTCAAACTCTTGGGCTCAGGAGATCCTCTTGTCCCAGCCTCCCAAGTAGCTGGGACTACAGGCACTCACCACAGTGGTTGGCTATTATTTCTTTAGAGACAGGGTCTCACTCTTGCTCAGGCTGGTCTCAAACTCCTGGGGTCAAGCAAGCCACCTGCCTCAGTCACCCAGAGGCGTAGGATTATAGGCATGAGCCCCTGCACCTGGCCGTGTGTTTAAACTCTGACTCATTTCCTAATCCT
This sequence comes from Loris lydekkerianus, assembly GCA_963574355.1. NCBI lineage: Eukaryota > Metazoa > Chordata > Mammalia > Primates > Lorisidae > Loris > Loris lydekkerianus. The sequence continues at coordinate 414 of CAUYPK010145394.1, forward strand.
GACTTTCAGATAAACAACAAGAGCAGGTAGCAGGGAATTAACTCTCTCTTTGCCACTGCTAAAGCAACATAGCAATTTAATCTTGTGGTTTCCAGTCTTTTTACCATAAGGATCCCGTTGAGTATGCTTTGCTGTTTAATTTTGGCTGTTGTTCTAAACTCTGGCCAGGCAGAATATACTGTGTATGTTTAGCATGTGTAGATGGTAGTCATCTGACATATGCCTCTTGTGACTGTTCCAGTATACCCTGACATAACATCACTGTTCTTTAGTGGAATATTGAAAATAGCCCTCAGATGCCTGTGCCTACCAGCAGATTTGTTACAGCTCCTTCATTTTAAAGGTGAATAGACTAGGATGCAGAGAGTTAAATGATAAAATAATGAATCTAGTGCATGGCATACTGAAGTCTGAATTGGGCTGTACTCTGCAATTTAACAATTGATAGCTTAGATTGTTTTTGTTTTTGTTTTTGAGACAGAGTCTCACTCTGTTGTCCCAGGATAGAGTGCCATGATGGTCTCAGCTTAACTCACAGCAACCTCAAACTTCTGGGTTTCAGTGATCCTCCTGCCTCAACCTCCTGAGTTGTTGGGTCCCAGCTAGATTTTCTCTTTTTAGTAGAGATGGGTCTTACTCTTGCTCAGGCTAGTCTCAAACTCCTGAGCTCAAGGAATCCTCCCACCTCAGCCTCCCAGAGTACTAGAATTACAGGTGTGAGCCACCATGCCCAAACAATAGATAGCTTTTTGATCCTGGCCAGACTTTTCAAACTGTTATCAATTTATACAATTCCAGCTTGGCGCCTGCGGCTCAAGTGGCTAAGGCGCCAGCCACATACACCTGAGCTGGTGGGTTCAAAACCAGCCTGGGCCCGCCAAACAACAATGACGGCTACAACAAAAAAATAGCTGGTCATTGTGGCGGGTGCCTGTGGTCCCAGCTGCTTGGGAGGTGGAGGCAGGAGAATCGCTTGAGCCCAGGAGTTGGAGGTTGCTGTGAGCTGTGATGGATGCCATGGCTCTCTACCCAGGGTGACAACTTGAGGCTCTGTCTCAAAAAAAAAAAAATTTATACAATTCTGTTTAATTTTTGCCCTCCTAATAAATGCATTACTCTTTTGATCTTAACATATATTGTTATTGTTATTATTTTACAAGGCACATTTATGACATTGAAAGTCAGTCTCATATTTTTCTTTGGTGAAGTACTAACCATATGCTTTGCCTCACATATTTATTATTTGCTATAAATAAGTGGGAACACTGTAATCTACAGTCTTAGCAATTTTCAAGTTCATGATACATTGTTATTAACTATAGCCACCATGTTGTATGATAGATCTCTTGAACTTATTCCCTTGGTCTAACTGAAATTTTGTGTCCTTTGACCAACATCTTCCGGGTCCACCCTTATTCCCCCAGTGTCTGATAATCAGTATTCTATTTTCCCCTCTTCTGTAAGTTTGACTTCTTGAGATTCCACATATAACTGAGTTCATGTGGGATTTGTTTGTAAGAGGATTCCATCAAGTCATTGGCTTAATTAAAATATGGAAGTTGCTGACTTGTGTAACTGAAAGTGTAGGAGTAGGCCCAGGGCTCATAGCTCAGGCAGTAGGGTGCCAGCCACATGCACCTAGGCTGCTGGGTTCGAGCCCAGCGCAGGCCTGCTAAACAACAATGACAAGTGCAACCAAAAAATAGCTGGGCGTTGTGGCGGGTACCTGTAGTCCCTGCTACTTGGGAGGCTGAGACAAGAGAATCACTTAAGCCCAAGAGTTTGAGGTTGCGGTGAGCTGTGATGCCATGGCACTCTACTGAGGGCAACACAGTAAGACTGTCTCCAAAAAAAAAAAAAAATGTGGGCGGCGCCTGTGGCTCAGTGAGTAGGGTGCCGGCCCCATATACTGAGGGTGGTAGGTTCAAAACCAGCCCCAGCGAACTGCAACCAAAAAAAAAAAAAAAAAAAATAGTTGTGGCGGGCGCCTGTAGTCACAGCTGCTTGGGAGGCTGAGGCAGGAGAATTGCGGAAGTCCAAGAGCTAGGGGTTGCTGTGGGTCCTGTGATGTCACGGCACTCTACCAAGGGCGGTAAAGTGAGACTCTGTCTCTACAAAAAAATTGTAGGAGTAGATTTTAAGTGTAGCATGATCAGAGACTAAAATAATGACACCAGGACCCAGTCTCTTTCTCATGGTTACATTTCCACTGTGTTAGGCTTTGACTTTGAGGTGATAAGGTGATGTCAGCAATTCTCCATCCTATATTATTCTAGCTTCAAAGTTAGTTGAAAAGAAGTCTTTCTCCATGACCCATTATAATTAGGCAAATTTGGTCAAATTACTTTCCTGAACCAATTGGTGTGACCCGGGGAAAAAAATTCTAATAGCTAGTTCTGGCCACATGCTCAACTATTAATGGAGAGAAGGTACCCATTTCCTACATATGGGCCAGGGAAATAAATGTTCAGGCTTATCTGGATGAGGGCATACAAAATATCATCTCTGCATTGTGCTCAGGCTCCACCTGGAGACTTACAGCAGTTCTAGGATCCATTGCCCTCCCCCCAACACCGCACCTTAAATGCCTGTGGGGTTTTTTTGTTTGTTTGTTTGTTTGTTTTTTCCTCAAGCCCAGAGGGAAAAAAAGAGAGCTTCTTTCTTCCAACAGCCAAACAAAAATCCTTGTCCTCACTCTTATGGCCAGATCTGTACCATAATGCTCCTCACTGGGTCAATCACTGCAGCCAGGAGGGTGGGAGTTGCTTTTTGGTTTAGACAACACTGCTGGCACTCTACCCACAAGGACTAAGAAGAGAAGACATGTGGCTCTCTGAGGGTGTTCTGGCATGCTGTTTTCCCAGAAAAATAATAAATGGGTGCTAGGAAACAAAAGTAATGGCCATCTATGACACGTGAATACTTTGTAGACACTATCACCATGTTTATCTTCAGGTAGCTATTAGCTTGTAATTATTTGTTTAGTGTTACTTTGAGTAACACTTTCAATTCAATAACATATACCCCCCCAAAACGGTAGGGTTTTTTTTGTTTGTTTGTTTTTTTGAGACTGAGCCTTAAACTGTTGCCCTGATAGAGTGCAGTGGTGTCACAGCTCACACCAACCTTCAACTCCTGGGCTTACGTAATTCTCTTGCCTCAGCCTCCCAAGTAGCTGGGACTACAGGTGCCTGCCACAACACCTGGCTATTTTCTGGTTGTAGCTGTCATTGTTGTTTGGCAGGCCCGGACTAGATTCGAACCCACCAGCTCTGGTGCATGTGGCTGGCGCCTTAGCCCCTTAAGCTATAGGCACCAAGCCAAAATGGTGGTATTTTTTTTTAAGACAGAGTCTCACTCTATTGCCTAGGCTGGAGTGCCATGGCATCAACCTAGCTCACAGCAACTTCAAAGTCCTAAGTTCGTCATCCTCTTGCCTCAGCCCTCCAAGTAACTGGGACTACAGGCACCTACCACGATGCCCAACTCATTTTTCTATTTTTAGTAGAGACAGGGTCTCAGTCTTGCTCAAGCTAGTCTTGGACTCCTGAGCTCCATAGGAGAATGTAGTTACATCTCAATTCCAGTATGAGTACATTTGAGCAATGCATTGGTGGTTGTCTTCAGAACTCATATGGCAGTGTGTGTATGTGTGTGTGTAACTGTATAGCTGTATTATTATTAGTCATTTGAGTCACGTGGATCAAAAATAAATATGATTTATTTTTATTAGTGAGGGTGGAAAGTTTTTTTTTGTTTTGTTTTGTTTTTTCTTTTTTTGAGACAGCGTCTCATGTTGTTGCTCGGGGCAGAGTGCGTGATGTCATAGTTCACAGCAACCTCCAAATTGGGCTCAAGCAATCCTCTTCCCTCAGTTTTTCTGTTTTTTAGATTAGCTTGAGCCAGAGTGAGATCCTATTTCTAATAAAAATAGAAAAATGAGTTGGACATCATGGCAGGTGCCTATAGTCCCAGTTACTTGGGAGGGGACTTTGCTCAGGCTGATCTCGAAGCTGTGAGCTCAAACAATCCACCCACTTTGGCCTCCTAGGGTGCTAGGATTATAGGCATGAGCACTGCACCTGGCCTGTTTTATTTTTTGAGGCAGAATCTCTCTTTGTCCCCCTCAGTAGAGCTGTGGCATCATAGCTCAAAGCAACCTGAAACTTTTGGGCACAAGTGATCCTCTTACCTCAGCCTCTCAAGTAGCTGTGACCATAGGCACCCTCCATAACACCTGGATAGTTTGGGAGATAGGATCTGGCTCTTACTCAGGCAGGCCTCCAATTCCTGAACTCAGGCAGTCCACTCGCCTCCGCCTCCTAGAGTGTTAGGATTACAGGAATGAGCCACTGTGCCCACCCCAAGTTTGGAAGTTTTTCTTTTTTTTCCTTTGAGGCAGAGTCTCAAGCTGTCACCCTTGGTAGAGCGCTGTGGTGTCAGAGCTCACAGCAACCTCAAACTCCTGGACTTAAGTGATTCTCTTGCCTCAGCCTCCCAAGTAGCTGGGACTACAGGCACTCACCACAACACCTGGATATTTTTTGGTTGTAGTTGTCTTTGTTTGACAGGCACGGGCTGGATTCAAACCCACTAGCTCTGGTGTATGTGACTGGCGCCCTAGCTGCTGAGCTACAGGCGCCGAGCCTATACAAATGTTTTATAACAATATTGCAATAAGCATCTTTAGGAGTGAAATATTTGTATATATAAGTTTTTATTTTTTTGAGACTGAGTCTCAAGCTATTGCCCTGGGTAGAATACTGTGGCATCATAGGTCACAGCAACCTCCAACTCTTGGGCTCAAGAGATACTCTTGCCTCAGTTTTTTTCTATTTTTAGTAGAGATGGGTCTCACTTTTTGCTCAGGCTGGTCTTGAACTTGTAAGCTCAAGCAACCCACCCGCCTCACTCTCCCAGAGTGCTGGGATTACAGGCATGAGCCACCGTGCCCAGCTCATAATTATTTTCTCAGGATAAATTCCCAGAAGTAGAATTGCTGTAGACGCACATCTTTAAGGTCTTTGCTCTGTGCTATAAGCACCTTAGCTTTCTAACTAATTTTCTTGCCTTTGTTCTCTCTCCCCCTCCATTCTGTCTTATGTTCGTAAACTTATCTCCCTAAAACCCTGTGCTCATCATTTTGAGTCCCTGATAAGAACCCTTCCTTTCTCCCAGTTCCTTGCCCTGACGTCTGAAGACTCCCACAATCTGACTCTGCCCTAGATTTCTAGTCTTTTCTGGCACCACTCCCCTACACAAACCTTCCATTAGAACTGAGTTCTATACTCTATCCTCCAATATGCTTTGCAATTCTCCATCTTTATAATTTTGTTGAACTTACTACTCCTAATATAAAGGAAATGTTAGAGTTAGGAATGAGTCATTTAGTTTGTCACAACACTCTATGAACCTTTCTCTCACCTGCTTTTCTCTACTTCAGCCCAAACTGTTGAGTTGTCTACCTTCAGCGTTAAAAATATCAAAATGCTGGCACCCCCTTCCTTCCTGTCTAGCCCCTCACACTCTGGAGCTGAGGGCTCTGCCGCCTGCAGCCCGGTGTTCCTGTCTCCTTCCTCCATCCTGCAAGTGGTTGAGCTCAACCGCCTTTGCTTCCATCTATCTCCACCAGCTCCATTGTTAACCCTCTGTGTTATCCTTTTGCTGATTGTTCTTTCTTGTTTCTGCTGTTATTCGCTCTCTCCCCTCTTCTTATTACGTTTCTTGTCTCTCCACTTGATGCCTCTGAGTTAAGCATTCACAATGCCAATAGCTGCCTTTCTGTCATTTTCAGTAATTACCTCCTTAGAGCCTGCTAATCAGAACGTGTTTCCCCATATTTTTAGGCTCATTTTGTCATTGTTTTCCTTATCTTCCATTCTGTATTCATAGGTTTCATAGCTATTTCTGATGCTTAAGTACACTGGCCTCAAAATAACAAAGCCCCAAGCGTCAGTGAAAGAATTAGCTTCCAGTGGGGTGAGTGGAGAAGATGGTGTAAGAGAACTACAAAAGGTTTAAAGAGAGAGGGGGAAAGGAGAGGAAAAAGCATATTATTTGTTGAAAAAGGTTTTTCTGGCTTTCTGTTTCTATAGCACATTATAAAAGAAAGCGTACATAAATTCCCAAGTGTTATTAGACTTAGACTTAATGTACAGCTAAATTGCTAACAACTCTGAAATTGTTACACTTGCCAGCGATAAAGGAAGAGTTTAGAAATAAAAACACATAATTTATTTAGAGAATTCAGGTCAAATCAGAGGAGACATACATATAATTCTCAGCCAGCAGAGACAAATAGATTTTTAGAAACACTATCCTTAGCTTCGTTTGTCTGACTGGTGTTATTTCTTAATATCTCATTGTGGTTTGACTTACATTTCCCTGATGATTAGGGATGTTGAGTATTTATTCAGACACCTGTTGGCCATTTGTATGTCTTCTTTAGAAAAATTCGTACTTAAATCCATTGCCTATTTTATTTTATTTTTGAGACAGAGTCTTATTGTGTCACCCCTTGGTAGAGTGCTGTCGTGTCACAGCTCACAGCAACCTCAAACTCTTGGGCTCATGCGATTCTCTTGCCTCAGCCTCCAGAGTAGCTGAGACTACAGGAACCTACCACAATGCCCAGCTATTTTTGTTGTTGTTGTTGTTGTTTAGCAGGCCTAGGCCCGATTCAAACCCACCAGCCCTAGTGCATGAGGCTGGCGCCCTAACCACTGAGCTACAAGTGCTGATCCCCATTGTCCATTTTAAAATCAGGATATTTGTTTGCTGGGTATTGAGTTGTTTGCATTCCTTATATATTTGGATATTAACTCCTTATTAAATGTATGGCTTGCAAATATTTTCTCCTATTCTGTAGGTTGTCTCTTTAGTTTGTTGATTATTTTCTTTGCTGTGCAGAAGTTTTTTAGCTTGATGTTGTCTATTAATATTTTCTATTTTTCATTCACTTTTTTTACCTGGCTTTTGGAGTCCTATGTCAGAAATAGCTCAGGCTAATGTCAATGAGCTTTCTTCCTGTGTTTTCTGCTAGTAGTTTTATTGGCACATGTCTTATGTTTAAGTCTTTAATTTATTCTTAGTTGATTTTTGTATATAGTGTAAGATAGGATCTAATTTTATTATATTATTATTATTATTTTTTAGATAGTCTCACTCTGTCACCCTCAGTAGAGTGCTATGGCATCACAGCTCACAGCAACCTCCAACTTTTGGGCTCAAGTGATTCTCTTGCCTCAGCTTCCCAAGTAGCTGGGCCTACAGGCACCCGCCACAATGCCCGATTATTTTTGTTGCAGTTGCCACTGCCATTTTAGCTGGCCGGGGCCAGGTTCGAACCTGCCACCCTTGGTTTATGGGGTCGGTGCCCTACCCACTGAGCCCCAGGCCCTGTCCCCTCATTATATAGTCTTGATACTTTTGTTGAAAAGTGACTAGGCAAGAGATAAATTTGGAAAGTCTATTGGAATATTCTATATTTTAATCTAGCTGTACAGTTAAGATTTGTGCATTGTATTACATCTATGTTATATTTCACTAACAAAGTGAAAATAAAATTTATGGAGCAATTTTGTTCTCTTAACTATGTTTTTTATTATTTGATAACATGAGCCAGGGATTATTTACAAAGGGTTCTTTAGTTGTGAGGACATTTTGAGCCTAAAACTGGCAGAGACATTTCAAAAAGTGAAAATGTTATGTCTAAGTAAAAATAATCCTCTTCTTTTGCTGCCTGTAGTTCTAGTTTTTACAGTGCTTTTCAGGGTTGCACTTAATTCAGCGCCTTGGCTTCCAGGGCCTCTACCGGAATTTACCAGCAGGGGTCACCATGTGCAAAACTCAGAAGCCTGCTATGAATTGGAACTTACTTTCCAGTTCAGTCAAGCCGTCCAGGCCTTTTAGTTTTTTCACTGCCACACTTCCCTTTGCTCTGTTACCACCACCTGCTCCTGATTACAGCATAGACCAGAAACTTCACTGCCTTCCTCACCCAGAAACCCTCTCCTTTCCTTCTGTGTTCTCAAGTATCCCTCCAGCAACACTCCTTTTACCTTATCTAGTCTTTCAGTCCAATAACCTGCTCTTCTCTCTTTTTTTTTTTTTTTTTTTTTTTTGCAGTTTTTGGCTGGGGCTGGGTTTGAACCCGCCACCTCTGGCATATGGGGCCGGTCCCCTACTCCTTTGAGCCACAGGTGCCGCCCCTTGCTCTTCTCTTTCCATCTTGCAGTCTCCTCTCTTTACCGTCCCCATCTCTTTCTCTCTGTTTTTCTTTTTGGAGATGGAGGAGGTCTCTATCACCTGGGCTGGAACGCAGAGGCACAATCATAGTTCCTTGTAGCCTCAAACTCCTGAGCTCAGGTGATACTCCTGCCTCAGTCTCCCCAGTACTAGTACTACAGGTGCTTGCCCCCAAATCTGGCTAGTATTTTTTATTATTTTAGAGATGAAGTCTAGTCTCAAACCCTCATCCTCAAGCAATCCTCCTGCCTCCTGAGTTGATGGAATTTGAGGCTGGCTTGTCCCATCTCTTATATAAGCAGTACCATGAACTTGCTAGGCTCATAGTAGACCCTCAGTTAGTGTTTGTTGAATTAGGATATCAATCTAGACTTGACTGCACCAAGACAGGAAAAAGGTGTGGTGCCCTCTGTTGCTTTAGAAAAATGATAATCATCTTCCATTTCCTACTGGAGATAAAAATGAAAAATCATAACAGCCCTTTATATTTGTGTAATATCTATCTTTTCAGAGTAATTTAACATCCATTATTGTAATATGTAAAAGCAAGTTTCATAGATAAGTATTATTATTCCCATTTGACAGATGAAAAAGATGAGGCACAATGAGAATTGACTAAAATGTCAGACTAAGGATTAAAGCCAAAGTCTCTAGCCTATTGATTTGTGCATCTTTTTTTTTTTTTTTTTTGCACAAAATCTTGCTGTGTCATCCATGCTAGAATGTAGTGGAGTAATCATAGCTCACATTAACCTCGAACTCTTGGGCTTAAGCGATCTTCCTGCCTCAGCCTCTGAATAGCTGGGACTAAAGGTGCACACCATGATGTTCTGCTAATTTTTCTACTTTGTAGACATGAGGGTCTTGCTCTTGTTCAGACTGGTCTTCAACTCCTGGCTTCAAGCAGTCCTCCTGCCTCAGTCTCCAGAGTGCTAGGATTACCAGTGTGAACCAACCAGCTCAGCCCATTTGTGCATCTTAACTAACATATGTAAATGTTCTGTCTCATGATCAAACTTGCGGTTGAGAGGATAGCTTAATAGTTAAGTGTCCAGGCCTTAGAGACAGACTGTTAAGGTTCCTAACCCATCTCCACTATTTAACTCACTGTGTGACCTTGCACAAGTTACTTAACTTCTCTGAGCTTTAGTTTCTCCACTTCTAAAGTAGGAATAACAATACCTATTTGAGGGAGTTATAATGAGATTTAAAGATATACAAATATATCTTTAAAATCTTATACTATATATAAAGATATATATAAAGGAATAGAAATACATTTGTATTTATATGTCTTCATATACATAAAGATATACACCCACACACAGTGCAGAGCCTGGTAGGAGGGAAGAACTGAAAGTGAGTTATTATTTGTGGAATTCTTTTGAGAATCATTGTATGTTTCACCTTCTTCTGTAACTATTAACAATTAGCAGGGTGGCACCTGTGGCTCAGTGAGTAGGGCACTGGCCCCATATACCAGAGGTGGAGGGTTCAAACCCAGCCTTGGCTAAAAACTGAAAAAGACAAATAAACAGGGCGGTGCCTGTGGCTCAAGGAGTAGGGCGTTGGCCCCATATACTGGAGGTGGCAGGTTCAAACCCGGCCTTGGCCAAAAACCACAATAAAATAAAATAATAAAGTTTGGGGCAGTACCTATGGCTCAAAGGAGTAGGGCGCCAGCCCCATATGCTGGAGGTGGCGGGTTCAAACCTCGCCCTGGCCAAAAACTGCAAAAAAAAAAAAAAAAACCCAAACAAACAAACAAAAAATTAACACAGTGCTTTTTACAGTGATGTTTAATACAAATGTTTAACATTAGAATTTCTGTTTTCGGCTTGGCACCTATGTCTCAAGCTGCTAAGGCGCCAGCCACATCCACCTGAACTGGTGGGTTTGAATCCAGCCCGGGCCTGCCAAAACAACAATGATGGCTGCAACCAAAAAATAGCCGGGCGTTGTGGCGGGTGCCTGTAATCCCAATCCCCTCTTGGGAGGCAGAGGCAGGAGAATCCCTTGAGCCCAGGAGTTGGAGGTTGCTGTGAGCTGTGATGCCACAGCATTCTACCCAGGGTGACAGCTTGAGGCTCTGTCTCAAAAAAAAAAATTTCTGTTTTCTTGATTTATCCTTATCTGCAAATTCTGTTGCCTTGAGGAGTGAAAAAAAAAAAAAGGGTAATATGTACTCCATGTGACCATTCCCGTGAGTATGCCCTTTAAGACCTGATAATTAAGAGCAGACTTGTAGACGCCTGTCCTTTATTCGTTGTCTCATTTTAGAGTCCATTCTCCTGTTCTTCCTTGAAAGGTGTAATTGATATAATTTTCCTCAAACCCTTTACTCTGGAATGGGTTATATACCATGGCATGGCAGTTAGAGTGAATTGTCTCAATAAGGCATTGAACATTAATGGGACAATCTCTACTCCAGTAGGATAGGATAGAAAATACAGAGTAAGATGCAAAGCGGGTCATCAGTTCTCTCTAAGGAAGTTTATCAGGATGGTAAAATCACATGTCATTTGGAAATCCCTTTTCACAGGACAGAGTGATAATTTAAAACAAACCTACAAGAGAAAAGTAAAAGTCACAGCATTTTAAAAAAAATTTGCTTCGTCTTTTAAAAAATATCTTAGGCTCGGCACCTGTAGCTCAGTGGCTAGGGCGCCAGCCACATATACCGGAGCGGTGGGCTCGAACCCAGCCCAGGCCTGCCAAACAAGGACCACTACAACAAAAAAATAGCTGGGGGCTGTGGCGGATGCCTGTAGTCCCAGCTACGTGGGAGGCTGAGGCAAAAAAATTGCTTAAGCCCAAGAGTTTGAGGTTGCAGTGAGCTGTGATGCCACGGCACTCTTCTGAGGGTAACATAGAGAGACTGTATCTCAGGAAAAAAACAAAAAAACAAACCTAGAACTATAGTTATCAATAAGTTCTATCCAATTTAAATACAAAACATTGGGGTTTTATTTGTGTTTTGTTTTGTTTTGAGACAGTCTCATTCTGGTATTCTGGCTGGAGTACTGAGATGGGTGGCAGCAGCCTCATCACCCCCATAAGACAGATACCACCCACCACTGACTTGCACCGGGGGACTATTTAGGATAAAAGATGGAAGGACAAGAAACAAGAATACCATAACTCTGAAATGATGACAGGCGCCATTAATCTTAGATTGGTCCGATCGGGCAAGAGCAGAACAAGGTAAGAACTAATGGGCTAAGTACTGTCACGATGAGAGTTAACAAGCTAAGTGCTGTGACAAATTCTTTTACTTATTTGCTAATTGCCAGATCTGCTTTATGTGACCTTTATGTTACCTTTGTTACCTATCTGCTAATCCATTAAATTGCAAGGCTCCCTTCTGTAAAAGGGGTCATCATGACCCTGTGCTTGCTTTTCGCTTCTTTTGCCAACTTTCCGCCCACCTGTTTGTCCCTTTGTCAACCTTCAGACGAGAAAACCCCCAACTTCAGACCCCCTCAATGCTATCTCAGTCTGTTTTAGACTTTGCTGAGACAACCCCGTGGTTAATAAAAGATTCCTTTTTGAACTTCTAATTTGAGTTGGTGGTCCTTATCTCGCCCCATAACAGTACCATGGATTCAGCCTTGCTTGCAGCAATCTCAAGCTCCTGGTTTCAAGCAATCCTCCTGCCTCAGCCCCCCAAGTAGCTGGGACTAGAGATGCCTGCCACAATGCCCAGCTAGATTTCCTTTTCTTTTCTTTTTCTTTTTTGAGACAGAGTCTCACTATGCTGCCCTCAGTAGAGTGCTGTAGCAGCACAGCTCACAGCAATCTCCAACTCTTGGGCTTCAGCGATCCTTTTGCCTCAGCCTCCCTAGTAGCTGGGACTACAGGCGCACGCCACAACACCTAGCTATTTTTTGGTTGCAGTTGTCGTTGTTTAGCTGGCCCAGGCCAGGTTTGAACCTGCCAGTTTTAGTGTATGTGGCTGGCGTTGTAACCACTGTGCTATGGGTGCTGAGCTGATATGTATGCTTTTATGTATGTATAATATACTTCAATAAAAAAGTTTGGGGGTGGCATCCATAGGTCAGTGGAGTAGGGTGCAGGCCACATTCCACCAAGGCTGGCAGGTTCAAACCTGGCCAGGGCCAGCTAAAACAACAATAACAACTGCAACAGAAAAATGGCCAGGTGTTGTGGCAGGTGCCTGTAGTTTCAGCTACTTGGGAGGCTGAGGCAAGAGAATCTTTGAGCTCAAGAGTTTGAGGTTGCTGTGAGCTGTGATGCAATAGCACTTTACTCAGGGTGACAGCTTGAGACTCAGTCTCAAAAAAAAAAGTATTTTTTGTTTTTGTTTTTGTTTTTTTTTTTTGCCAAGACAGAGTCTCACTTTCTTGCCCCTAGTAGAGTGCTGTGGCATCATAATTAACAGTACCCTCAAATTCTTGGGCTCACACAATCTTCTTGCCTCAGCCTCCCCAAGTATTTGGGACTACAGGCACCCACCACAACACCTGGCTATTTTTTTTTAGTGATGGAGTCTTGGTCTTGCCTAGGTTGGTGTTAATCTTGGGAGCTCAAGCATCCACCGGCCTCAGCCTCCCAGAGTGCTGGGATTACAGGCCTGAGCCTGCACTGGCCCTTAATAAAAAGTTTTTTCAAACCCTACAATGTGGCTGGGCACGGTGGCTCAAACCTGTAATCCTAGCACTCTGGGAGGCCAAGGTGGGGGAATTGCTTTAGCTCATGAGTTCAAGACCAGCCTGAACAAGAGTAAGACCCCCATCTCTAAAAAATAGCTGGCTTTGTGGAGGGTGGCTTTAGTCCTAGCTATTTGGGAGGCTGAGGCAAGAGGATTGCTTGAGCCCAGGAGTTTGAGGTTGTTGTGAGCTATGACATCATAGCACTCTACCAAGGGTGTCAAAGTGAAACTCTGTCTCAAAAATAACTCTCCCAAAACTAAAATGCAATGCTGCTTACATACCCACCAGAATGGCTAAAATATGAAAGACACAAAATACAATTATTCCTTGCTATCCATGAGAGATTGATTCCAGGACTTCCCTTGGGTACTGAAATCTGCAGATGCTCAAGTATCATTTTATATCAATCCCATTTGATATAATGTAAGAAATAATGTTTCTATATAATCCGTATACATCCTCCTGTATACTTTTAATCATCTCCAGCTATCTTATACTAATATAATGTAAATGCTATGTAAATAGTTGTTACACTATATTTTCTGTATTTTTTTTTTTTCTCCAACAGTCTCACTATGTCGCCCTGGGTAGAGTGCTATGACATCACAGCTCACAGCAACCTCAAACTCTTGGGCTTAAGCGATTCTCTTGCTTTAGCCTTCCTACTAGCTGGGACTACAGGCACCTGCCACGACGCCTGGCTATTTTTTGTTGCAGTTGTCAGTCTTGTTTAGATGGCCCGGGCTGGGGTTCGAATCCACCAACCTCAGTGTATGTGGCTGGCTCTGTAACCACTGTGCTATGAGTGGTGAGCCTATTTTTTGTTTTGTTTTTTTTTTTGTTTTTTTCTGAGACAGAGTCTCACCATGTTGCCCTGGGTAGAGTGCTATGTCGTCACAGCTCACAGCAACCTCAAACTCTTGGGCCTAAGTAAGTCTCTTGCCTCAGCCTCCCAAGCAGCTGGGATTACAGGCACCCACCACAATGCCTGGTTATTTATTTATTTATTTATTTTGGTTGTAGTTTGTAGTTGTCATTATTGTTTGGCAGACCCAGGCTGGATTCGAACCTTCCAGCTCTGGTGTATGTGTCTGGCTCCCTAGCTGCGGAGCCTATTTTTTGTATTTTTTCCAAATATTTTCTTTTCTTTTCTTTTTTTTTTAGGAGACAGAGTGTCACTTTCTCGCCCTTGGTAGAGTGCTATGGCATCACAGCTCACAGCAATCTCCAGTTCTTGGGCTAGGGCAATTCTCTTACCTCAGCCTCTCTAGTTGTTGGGACTATAGGCGCTCGCCACAATGCCCGGCTATTTTTGTTGCAGTTGCCACTGCTGTTTTAACTGGCCGGGGCCGGGTTCGAACCCATCACCCTGGGTATATGGGGCTGGCGTCCTACCCACCGAGCCATAGGTGCCTTCCATTTTTTCCAAATATTTTCCATCTGAGGTTGGTTGAAACCACAGATTTGGAACCCGTGGACACAGAAGGCTGACTATAGTTAAGTACTGGTGAAGATACACAGCAACAAGGATACTCACATGTATAATCCCTTTGGAAAACTATTTGGCCATGTCTACTAACACTAAAAATATGTATAAATATGTGTATATGTACATGTAATGTTATATATGTTACCCAAGTACATATACCCGGTAGAAATGAATATATATGGTTTAAGAATGTTCAAAGCAGCAGAATCCATAATAACCCAAACTCGAAACTGCCCAAATGCTTACTGATGGTAGAATGGATAAATAAATGGTGGTATATAGACAGGATGAAATGCTGTGAGTCAATGAGAATGAACCAACTACAGCTGTATACAAAAACAAAGATGAACTTCACAAGTTGAGAAACTGGATGTTAAAACATATTCCATTTACATAAAGCTCTAAAATAGGCAAAAATAATCTACAATGTTAGAAGAAACAATATGACTAACCGCAGGGGTTTTGTGACTGATACAGGTGACAAAAGGGCTCTAGGGCTTGTGACAATGTTCTGTTTTATGATCTGTGAGCTTTACACAAGAGAGTGCACTTTGAGGAAATTCACCAAGCTGAATACCAATGACCTGTGTTGTGTGTGCACTTTTTCTGTATGTGTATTGTATTTTGATAAAAGTTTACATGAAAAAATGCCCTTAGGGCTTGGCACCCATAGCACAGTGGTTATGGCGCCAGCCACATACACTGAAGTTGGCGGGTTCAAACCCGGCCCGGGCCAGCTAAACAACAATGACAACTGCAACAAAAAATAGCTGGGTGTTGTGGCAGGTGCCTGTAGTCCCAGCTACTAGGGAGGTTGAGGCAAGAGAATCGCCTGAGCCCAAGAGTTTGAGGTTGCTATGAGCTTTGATGCTACAGCACTCTACCGAGGGTGACATAGTGAAACTCTGTCTCAAAAAAAAAAAAAAAAAAAAAAAAAAAAAAAATTCCCTCAGATCTGAGATCCAATCATCCAATCTGATTTAAACATTACTCAAATGCTATCTTGTTTCTTTGGGTCACTTTTTTTTCTTTCAGAGTTATCAGAAAGATACCATCAAAAAGGGAAGTTCTGTGTTGCTCCCCCAGCACGGTGAACAGACTGTGCATGTAGGCTCTATTAAGTCCTGTGACACAGGCTGAGCTACAACATCAGCAGTAATAGCAAACCAGTTTGAAAAACAGACTAAAACACAGGGTTGCAGTGCATATGGCTTTTACGCGAGCTAGAGAAATCATTTACCCGGGCACTTTGTGGTCCTGGGTATTTGACTAACCTTGAAAACCAAGCCAAGGAGCAAAAGTAAGGAGGCTGTGGCCGCCTTCCTTCTGAAGGAACCAGGGAAGGGACAGAATTCCGTGAGGAGTTCACAGCACCACACAACCCTAGGCCAGTTCTTGATTCTCATCACTAAACATTCTTCTCTCTGATCTATAAGGGAGGAGATACCTTCAAGGCAGGATTTTTAAATGACCTACACAGACCCCGACCAAAATATTCTCCCCACCACCATTAACCCACGACAAAATTTCAGGGGAGTTGTGATGGGCTGTTGATTTTATCTACTACCGATTGTTGATAAATAACCTAATGAAAGTTCACATTTTATGTATGTGTGTATATATATATGTGGGTTTTTTTTTGAGACAGAGTCTTATTATTTTGTCTTCCGTAGAGTGCTGTGGCATCACAGCTCACAGCAACCTCAAACTCTGGGCTTAAGCGATTCTTTTGTCTCAGCCTCCCAAGTAGCTGGAACTATTGGTGCCCCCCCCAATGCCTGGCTATTTTTTTGTTACAGTTGTCATTGCTGTTTAGCTGGTCTGGGTCATATTCGAACCCAACAGCCTGCGTGTATGTGGCCAGTGCCCTAGCCACTGAGCTACGGGCACCACCAACACATTTTGTATTTTTTTCAAAATGAACTTTTTGGGCAGCTCCTGTGGCTCAAAGGAGTAGGGCACCAGCCCCATATGCTGGAGGTGGCAGGTTCAAGCCCAGCCCTGGCCAAAAAAAAAAAGCAAAATGGACTTTCCCCCCTCTCGTGGCCGAAGGCAGTTTCTGCATCAATCATTGTCTGTGTTTGTCAGCAGCTGCAATTAATACAATGGAACATGCAGTGATGAGAGCTCCCTCAGCCGGGAGGGGGCAAGCAGAAACAGCAACTAGAGATCTTGCTTGTCTGTGTCTTCTGTATCCTGTTTGTGGCTGGCAGATTAAACTGCCTGAAGAGTTAGGCTAAAACTTCCTCAAAGACTTTGAGCAGCTCTCCACTGCTCAATAAATGAAGCACAAACTCTGTACTCTGGGAAATTCACACTTTGCTCAAGTTAACTATGGCATATTTGGTCCTTATTAGAAAAGTATGAAATCAGATACTTCATATTGTAGGAGTGTGTGTTTTGAGAGTGATGCCAATTTTATTGTTTAGAGACCTCATTTCCTCCATCTCCTGGCCATTGTCACAGAGTACATTGCTCTTGAGGAGGGATCTGATGAGAGCAAAGTAAAGTGATTTTGCATTGGTAAGTGTTGGATGCGCCAAATGGCTTTCTTGGGTACTTCAATTTAAGGACTTATTTCCAGCTATTCTCAATACTCATCCCTAGGCCTTGCTATTACCTGGAAAGAAACTAGAATATTTTCAAGGACTACCATATTTTTCAAGTACCACTGGAATAAAGTTGAGATTAACAGTACTTGTCTTGAGCACACCTGTAGTCCAGCCACTTGGGAGGCTGCTGCAGGAGGATTGCTTGAGCCTAGGATTTCAAGTCCACTCTGGGCAACTTAGAAAGACCTCATCTCGGGCAACACCTGTGGCTCAGTGAGTAGGGCGCCAGCCCCATATACCAAGGGTAGCAGGTTCTAACCCGGCCCCAGCCGAACTGCAACAAAAAAATAGCTGGGCATTGTGGCGGGCGCCTGTAGTCCCAGCTGCTCAGGACACTGAGGCAAGAGAATTGCCTAAACCCAAGAGCTGGAGGTTGCTGTGAGCCAAGTGACATCATGGCACTCTATGGAGGGCGGTAAAGTGAGACTCTGTCTCTACAAAAAAAAAAAAAGAAAGAAAGAAAAAGAAAGACCTCATCTCTGAAAACTAAAATAAAAGTACCTATTGGGCGGCACCTGTGGCTCAAGGAGTAGGGCACCGGCCCCATGTGCCAGAGGTGGTTCAAATCTGGCCCTGGCCAAAAACTACCAAAAAAAAAAAAAAAAAAAAAAAAGTACCTATAAAAATCCTTACCTGGCACTTTGGGAGGTGGAGGTGGGAGGATTGCCTGAGCTCACGAGTTCGAGTGGGTGTTGTGGTGGGCGCCTGTAGTCCTGGCTACTCAAAAGGCTGAGGCAAGAGAATCACTTGAGCCCAAGAGTTAGAGGTTGCCGTGAGCTGTGATGCCAGAGTACTCTATTGGGGGTGACAAAGTGAGACTCTGTCTCAAAAAAAAAAAAAAAAAAAAATCCTCATCTGATTATCTGATTTCATTTTTTTTCTTTTTGAGACAGAGTCTTACTCTGTAGCTCTGGGTAGAGTGCTATGGGATTACAGCTCACACCAACCTCAAACTCTCGGGCTCAAGCAATCCTCTTGCCTCAGCTTCCCAAATAGCTGGAACCACGAGCGCCTGCCATAATGCCTGGCTAGTTTTTTCTATTTTTTTAGAGGCAGGGTCTTGCTCTTGCTCAGGCTGTTCTCAAACTCCTGAGCTCAAGGGATTTATCTGCTTGGGCCTCTCAGAGTACTAATGTTACCAGATGAAGAGGGTCCATGCCTATAATCCCAGCATTTTGTGAGGCCAACATGGGAGGATCTCTTGTGGCTAGGAGTTCAAGACCAGCCTGTCCATAATAGCAACAACTTGTTTCTAAAAAAAGTCCAGCTGATATGGGGTTTTAAAAAAGGCAAAAAAATTAGTGGTGGCACAGGGCTGTCTATAGTCCCTCCCAGCTACTCAGGAGGCTGATACAGGAGGATCTCTTGAGCCTTGGAATTCAAGTTTATAGGGAGCTATGATTGTGCCACTTCACTCTAGCCTGGGCTACTGAGCTAGACTCTAGTTCAAAAAAAAAAAAAAAGGAGCAAGGAAGGTGGAACCCAATTAATGTTAATTAATTGCCTGTTCCTCTCTGCAGGAACAAGATAGACATGTGAGCTTTTGCAAAAAAAAAAAAAAAAAAAAAAAAAAAAAAAATTGTTTTTAAAAATATCTTTAAAAAATTGTTTAATTGGGGTGGGCGGTGGGCCCGGGGGTGGGGGCCCGCCCCC
>CAUYPK010145397.1:0-19496 GCA_963574355.1 Loris lydekkerianus
CTCACTGCTGTAATCCCAGCACTTGGGAGGCTGAGGTGGGTGGATTGCCTGTGCGGTGGCATGTAGTCCCAGCTACCTGGGAGGCTGAGGCAAGAGAATCGCTTGAACCCAAAAGTTTGGGGTTGCTGTGAGCTAAGATGCCACAGCACTCTACCAAAGGTGACCAAGTGAGACTCTGTCTCAAAAAAAAAAAAAGAAAAGAAAGAAAAGAAAAGTAACTTCAGAGAAAAAAAAACCAAAAAAACAAAAAAACAAATTATCTCAAATGTATGTCTGGAGCTCCTTGGGTCCAGCCAAATGTGAGACAGCTGCCTTCCTTCCCTCTGTGGGCAACTTCTGCTCCCACATCCCAGCCAGCCAGATCATCTATAGTACAGAATGGCAGGCACTACTACCCCAAGTGGGTGGAGCAATGGATGAGGACCCTAGCACTGCCTCTGCTGGCCAAGAAGGGCAGTTCCTTCCAGGTCTTATGGGGCTCTCCCCTCCTGGGTCATGTAGCATACAAAGTGGTGAGAAATCACACAACTATTTCCTATCGGACATCATCTCAGTGATACTCTGGCAGCAGTGTTTCTAGCCAGAAGAACCCCTGGGGTCACAGCATGGCCCCGGGGGGTCTCAAGGCTGCCTGGGTGCTTCCTACCCTCTCCCTGCTGCCTCTGAACTGCAGTCATATTAATAAACATTTAATTGGTGCTTTCTAGGTACCAGACAGTGTTCTAAAGATTCACATATATTATCTAATTCAATCATGAAAACAACTTGATGATGTATACATAAGAATATTATTATTCTTAATCTGTAGATGAGATGATGGAGGCACAGAGGGTTCAGCCATATGCCCAACGTCACCCAGCTCTTAAGTGGCACACGGAGAGTCTCACTCTTGGTCCAGGCTGTTAAGCTTTGCCCATGGCACACAGGCTTGTGTGGGAAGACCCCACTTTGACATGCTTGCCTGTACTTCTGCTAATACATTGTATAGAATACCCTTCAGAGCACTGTTTTAAGAGTTATTTCATTTTTCACAATACTAGGAAGTGGGAAGGACCGATTAATTCCATTTCTATGGAAGGAGAAATGGAGGGTCCTTCCAATTTACTGACTTCTGCTAGGTCACACTCAGCAAGCAGGAGCAGAGTTTGGCCAGACTCAGGTCATCTGGCCCCTGACTCAGCACCCCTTCCTGTTACAAGGAAGGAAACATTCAGTCTTTGTGCTGTCCCCCTTGGTCTGATCACTGGTGCTGCAGAAGTGCAGAGGATGGAGGCATCTAACGATATGGAGATCAGGATCTCACTTGGAATGAGCTTCCAACTTCTGTGCTGGCGGCAGCACAGCCTGGCACCACAGGCACACTTCTCCTCTTCCAGTCCCTCCTCTGAGATTCCAGAGTTTGCTGATCCTCAACTTTCTCTTTTCAGCTGTTCCCCCCTCTCTGTGGAGCCTCACAGAAAGGAAGAGATTGCCTTGTCCTTAGCCCCCCATCCCAATCCTTCATCACCCCTCACAGTGGGTCAGAAGCTGCATTTACATCCCACAGGGGGCTTGAGAAATGGTAGCAAGGGGCTTTAAGCATGAAGGGGACATATCTATGTGTCTACACTTGGGATTTGTTTTTTTGTTTATTTGTCTGTTTTGGAGACAGAGTCTCACTTCCTCACCCTTGGTAGAGTGCCGTGGCATCATAACTCACAACAACCTCAAACTCTTGAGCTCAAGCAATCCTCTTGCCTCAGCCTCACGAGTAGCTGGGACTACAGGCATCCACCCCAACACCCAACTATTTTTAGAGACAGGGGTCTCACTCTTGATCATGTTGGTCTTGAACTCCTGAGCTCAAGTAATCCACCTGCCTCAGCCTCTGAGAGTGCTAGGATTATAGGCATGAGCCACTCACTGCACCCGGTGCTATACTTGGGATTTTTTGAAGTCTAGAGGTGCAACAGAAGATAAGGTCTATTGATGTCTCAATAGTAGAAACAAAAAGCTCAGTTGGAAGTGCTCATTCCAGGCAGCACTTTTTTGGAAAAAGGATTTCTCATCCATGAGAGAAGTCTGTAGCATCAGGCCACCTTCTGGAAAATTTCTTTGCTATGTGTAACCCTAGTCTGGGGCAAGCAGTGGAAAATGTAAAGGCCAAATGACCTGTAATGGGATGCTGTCTGTATACTTCCATGTAAAGGCTGACGTCCTACATCTGGACCAGCAAGTGACACATTTTCCAATGGTTACAATTCCTGCCAGAATCTGACCTTCCACCCAGGCCCCTGAACACGTGGTGAGCGGCCCCACTCACTATGCTCCAAGTTCAGGCTGAAATGCTTTCTGGGGGTGTCCTCTGCAGGGCATTATGCAAATCTCTCTGCCTTCCCAAACCTGATCCTGTTAGTTTCCTCTTACGACCATTCATAGCATCATGTTTACTCGTAGGACAAAGCCCCAAACCTGTGCCCATTCTGTGAGATTCTGGCTGGTCTCCCCTCTCTCATCCCAGGAACCCTTTTGCTCTCTCCGCCCCATCCACTCAGATCTTCCTCCAGGTTTTCACACTCACTGTGCTTTTTATGACACAGGGACCTTGCACAAGCCTTTCCCGCAGCCTGGAGCACTCTTGCCTACTTTCTTTGCCTGGCAAACTCCTACTCAGCTAAGCTTCACTTTCTCTGGGAAGTCAAATCCCACTATCATGGACTCTCACTGCACCGCGTTACTTCCTGGTAACTATAGCTGTGAACAATTATATGGAGTCTCAGGTCCCTAGACTGTCAGCGCCATAAAGACTTCATCCGTCGTATGAAGTGCAGAATCTCCAGCACCCAGCATAGTGGCCAGTGCTTTGAAAACACTCAGTATAGGAGGAAATGTCTATAGAAACCCCACGGTTAAATCCAGTCATGGCTCCTTTAGGCCTGTGCTGCCTGGAACAGCCAGAGAATCAGAATTACAGAGTTAAAACTCACCGACACCCCAGCCTTTAACCTAGCAGTCAGTACTGCTGTTAGTGCCAGTGCTTCTTCTGTTAAAAAATGAACTATCAGCTTCTGTTCCCACCCGTGGTAGATTTTAGTACCCCAACCCAGCGGCTTCTTTGCCATAAATTAAAAAAAAAAAAAAAAAAAAAAAAAGAACTATCAGTGTTGATACACATTTACTACTTTATGAGGTGTTTTTTTGATCCTGTATCCTTTTGTCCATTGACTGAGTAATCTCCAGCATGTAAATTACCTGGCATGCACAGTATATAGTAGAAAACAAGCTAAAAAGAAGAAGACAAGACCGGTGCTCTCAGAACTTATCAATGAGAAAATAGACCATGTTGCCCTGAAAAGAAGATGCTGGGGCCCTGGAGCACCACCCACACTAGCTCTGCATTTTGATTTCTTCCTTCATTGCTCTGTCTGTATCTTTATCAAGCACAAGAGTCTTCCTTCCCAGCATGCCTGCCTTATAATAAATTATGATCATTCAATGTGATGAAAAAGTTCAATGCGAAACTCAGAAACCCACAAAAATGTCTATTGTGCCACAAATTGGAAAGCCCTGGTTTAAATACTAAATCAGAGGTGAGCCATTGGAGCAGCAGCAGCAGGAGAGGTAGGGACAGGGAGAATGTGTCTGAGCAACAGTTAACCTGCGCCCTCTCTTCCTAGTGGCAGGCCATCTCTCTGACGGTCATCGAGAAGGTGCAGATTGCCGCCGCCATCTTGGGTTCCCTCTTCCTCATCGCTAGTATCTCTTGGCTCATCTGGTCGACCTTCAGCCCGTCAGCAAAATGGCAGCGCCAAGATCTTCTCTTCCAGATCTGCTATGGGATGTATGGCTTCATGGATGTGGTATGCATAGGTGAGTATGGGGCTCATCTCCTTGGACAGCAGGGAGCCAGGTGGCAATGCCAGGCACAGATCCCTCAAAGTCCCTAAGTGTGGGAGGCCAAAACAGCATCCCCAAGCTTGAGACCTATAAGCTCAGGAGAGGCCAGCAGCTTAGGTTTGAGGGGTATGTGGAAAGAAGAGGAGGCAGGGCAAAGAAG
This sequence comes from Loris lydekkerianus, assembly GCA_963574355.1. Classification (NCBI taxonomy): domain Eukaryota; kingdom Metazoa; phylum Chordata; class Mammalia; order Primates; family Lorisidae; genus Loris; species Loris lydekkerianus. The sequence continues at coordinate 4,037 of CAUYPK010145397.1, forward strand.
GACGATCTAAATGTTCCCTGAGCAAATCTGGCTTGCCTAGCTGAAGACACCAGGGAGGAGGCTCTGGCTCTAGTGAGCTCTGAGGAAGGCCAGTCGGTCAGTCTGTATGCCTCTGGTGGGTTGCAAGCCCTCTTCACTGTGCACCTGACGCTCCCAACACAGAGCACTTATTTCCATCTCTTCATAGCCAAGTGCCTAGAACTGGTCACACTGGCATCTGCCCACCCTTTCTTCTGGCTTTCTATAATCCTATATCAGTGTCCATGTTTCTCCACTGGTTTTGCACCTGTGTGGGGCTCTGGTGTTCCTTTGGGAGTGGGAGATGGAATGCTGTGTAGACAGGCTTCAAATCCTTTCTCCTGCTTTACCCTGAACCTCTGTAGTTTCATGGATTCAGTGTTTTAGAAAAAAGCTTAGTGAGTTCCTACTTCTTCCCCAACACCATTCACAGTCTCTAAGCCTCCTCTCTACTACCAGGTTGGGTTGGGGGCTGGAAGGCTGGGTCTTTTTTTTCCCCCAGCAGATGATTATAGTTGTTGCGTCCAAAGGCTTGGTCCAAGCAGGTGAGTGGTGGGGATGGCCCCGTTTCTCTGAGGGAAATAAAACATGCTTAGGCACCTGCCCTGTGGCCTAGCCGGGGACTCTTGGCTTGTCCTCTAGGTCACAGAACTGGGATCATCAGAGGTTCGCAGTTGTCTTCTCTGGGCCTTGGTATGTGTACTGTATTAAATATACAACACTGCTGTGTTTGACAGGAAAATATCTGTTAGCTAGAATGTGGCTGGTCTGATGTTGGTGTGAATTTCTTTGGGATCCTTTAATATCAGGACTCAGAAAGGCCTGGAGACTCTCATACCGGTTGCAGCAGCCAGAGACCAGGGATGCTGGAAGTTGTAAATACGTCTAAGCCATCCTGCTGCCTCTCTATGCTAGCAAAACCAATATATCAACCCCAAGTTCGAGAGCCTTTTAATTACAGCACTAGGTGGTGAGAGAAACAGACAGCCTAGGTTTGGAGGACTGTGAGTGGGGAGGAACTTGACATTGATGCATTCTAATTTACCTTCCCTCCCCATCACAAACTCCCTTCCTACCCCGCTGAGCCCTGAATTGTTGACGCCAAAAGCCAGGTGTGTCTCCATATGGAGGTTTGCAGCAGCACTGGCATGGAAGGGGAAACAGCGGAGGGCCCTCCTGAAGGGGCCCCGCCAGCTGCCCTTCATTCTCCTTCAGCAAGCTTAAGATCAGTCCCTAATGCGAACTTCCATGAGATGATGCTTTCCCATCACACGGTATATCCGTCAGTATTGGCACCAATAATAGACCAGTCCAAAATCACAGTGTTGTAAACAAACATTTATTTCCCACTCCGGGGTTTGTGGTTGTGCTGGGCATGGCTGGGCTCAGCTTCCAGCTGTGCCCTGGGTTCAGGTCAGCTCCTAGGTCTCCTCACACTGGGGCCCAACCAAAGGAGCAGGGACTACTGGCCAAGAGCAGAAGCACAGTGGGCTGGTGGAGACTTGCAGTACCTCTCACAGCTCCTGCTCAGAGCTGGTGCACTGTCCCTTCTGCCCAAAGCCCATTGGCCAAATCAAGTCACCAGTGAGCCCAACATTGGCAGGGTGGTGGGGTGGGGAAGTATACTCTTCCTTCCTGGGAGGCTAGAAAGGGAGCGTAAATGCCGTCTGCCGCTAATAACTCCACAGGGAGTTGAACACAGGGAGACCACGTGACCAGCCAGTATGCCTCCCTTGTTTTGCAGCTGAGAGAAATAGGGCTCAGAGAAGGGGTGGAGTTTGTTCAAGTTTTGTGGCTGGGGTTAGAACCAGGGTCTCCTGACTCAGAGGCCAGTGCTCTTTGTGTTCGCTGCCTTGCATCAGATAGCAGGTGTCCCACGGCTTATGGGATGCCTAAAGATGCCACCTGCTGTGACTGTGAGTGTACCTGGACCCATTTGCAGGGCCTCCCTTTGGCGCTGAGCCACCAGTGCTCCTTTCCTAGCCAGCCTGGTGTTCTGGCACCTCCTGCTCGGGGAGCTGCCTCGGGGCTGGGTGCACTCTCCTCCTCTGCCCGTTACCTGGCTCCTTTCCATCTGCCGGCCTTCTCCCCAGCCCATTCTGTCACTCTCACTCTTTTTCTTATACACACTCAGTCCTCCAGTTTGTGGGAAAAGCAGAGCAGGCTGAATATTGAGAGTTTTTGCTTTGTTTTCCTTTCTTCCCTGCTTTTAGAAAAACATAATAGCCCAGGATGCAGAGCCACATCGTGGTCTATCCCTTCTGCTCGGACAAGGCAGTGACTGCTTGGAGACAGCCGCTAGACGGGAGGGGAGTGCATGGGACCCTAATTACTTTGGGGGCCATCCCAAAGTGGTCAGGTATCTTGAGAGCTGGATCATCTCAACTTCAAGAAGCTCAAATTGCTCTGTTATTTTATTGATCATAATTGAAGCGAATTCCATTTCAGAGCATGTCCCTGCGGACAAGGATTGTTATTCCCATTTTTCAGATGGTGAAGCCCTGAAACCGAAGGATTTGTCTTAGGCCAATGCAGGCAGCAGAGTATGACTCCCAGTTCAGTATTTTTCTAGGAGAGCTGTCCGTGGGGAAAAGTGCTGCAAGATGAAAGAGAAAAGGAGCGATATGTGATCCAGACAAGAGAGTGGGAGGTGACAGGCAACAGTGAGAATCCTCAGACAGATTCTTGTGGTTGCAGTCACAGGGACTTTGATGGTGGCAATGATCATCAGTAGTGATGACGATTGTTTTTAAGGGTGAAATTCAAGTATCAGCTGCTTCTCTTTCTCTGCAGTTTCCTGACCAGTAGAGCCAAGACACACAGACTGCGAAGTGACTGTAAAAGCGTCTACTCTTTAGGGGCTCTCTGGAGGGGTAATCGGGTGGAACCCACAGCATCTGAGGCTCAGCTGGACATCCCGACTCATGGGAACTACCAGAGACCACACGAGGCGTCAGATCACTCAGGGGGATATAGGGCAGGACCTTGGTCCCTGGCAAGGCAATTGGCTCCCCTCTATGGGGAGGGAGGGTCCTCATCATGCTCCACATCCTAGCCCAGGGCTAGTCTCTCGGCCCCCAAACAACAGCTCAGGGTCAAGGAGATAAGGTACCCAACATGGTGCGGGAACCCCTTGGGCATAGCATCCATTCAAGTCACTGTGCTCAGGGCAACCCAAAACCACAGCCTCCCACAGGGAAGCCCCTACTAATCAAGGGTTACTCCCAGCCCAGAAAATGCTGACGCTCCCCCCCCAATCAGATTTCCAAGGGAAAAGAGCAAGAATGCCACCCCAGGGTCCAGTTTGTTCTGTGAGAAGGAGACAGTGTCCCATCACCCCTCTCCTACTACCACCTGCCTCCTGGGGCGATCCCAGACCTCCCGCCACCCGCGCTTAGTTTGCAGAAAAGTTAGAACAGGAGGCAGAGGCCTGGCTGGGCCACCAGAAGGAGGCACAATGTGGTCTCCCTGCCCCACACAGACAGAAGCATAGGCAAGAGAGCCACAGAGGGGCACCTGTCTCCTTCTAAGGCATTTGGTAGGTTCAAAACCTGAACGTGTGTTTACTCCCATGAAAAAGCCAGAGTGTCCCATCCAGAAGTCCTCAGAGAGTGGACAAAGATGATTAGATGGAGTGGGAAGGGGAAGAAGAAGCTCCTCAGCAGAAAGGGAAGGGCTGACGGGAGAGGTGTGTGTATTCTCAAGAAATGTTGACTGGAAAACAATGTTGAGTGGAAGACTCCCCCTCCATCTGCCCAAGCCCTTTGGATGGATAAATTCACCCCCTGGATAAAAACATTACCATCAAGAGAAAACGACTAGCCCTGCGTGAGCTCTGAGGCTACCTGAGAGCTCAGGAACAAAGCCGTCTGTGACTGTGTGTCTCTGGACTTTCCCATTTTCCCAACACCAAGAACAATTCATCTCTTCCCTAAGCCTGTTAAATGACCACAGATAGCACAGAACATAAGTGAACATAAAATGGGTAGTTTTAATGAATCCTAAAAAACATATGTTCCTTCTCGATTGGAGCAGTGAGCTGAGGGAGGGCGTGTGAGAGTGGGAGGGATGCTGAGGAGAAACCACGGGTGCCAGCAGCCACTTGGCAGATACTCCCTGCGTGAAGCCACATCGGCCGCACCTGTGGCTATGTCCATGCAGCTGGCCCCCAGGACAATCAGTGGTCAATGAGAAAACTCCAGAGTGACGACTCAGAGAAGGGCCTCCAACACTCACTGAAGGATTCAGCCTAAGATGATTACCAGGAAGGTCTGGGTTCCCTGTCTGCTGTGGCTCAGCTCTGGAGTGGAGGATGGTGGTGTTGGGCCAGGTCATACACAGCAGAGGGTTGTGCATTTACTGATATAGCAGTCTCTGCAGACAAAGCATTTCTCTGTTTAGAGCCCTAACTTTCTAGACCAGTGCTTGCCACTGTGAAAGCGAAATGTAAGTTACTGTGTACAGTGCAAACCATCACATCCCTACAAGGACAGAGAGGAACTGATTAAGGGCATAACAGCCCTAAGAGCCAAGCAGGGTGAATATGAGTGAGGAAACACTTAAAGCAGTGGTTCTCAACCTTCCTAATGGTGCGGCCCTTTAATATAGTTCCTGTGGGTCGCAACCCACAGGTTGAGAACTGCTGGCTTAAAGCACCAGTGTTCCAGGTTACACGACTAAGCAAAGGGCGGAGCATAGGATTAGACCAAGAACACGTGGCTACGATTCCAGGCTGCTCTCTATTGCCTGTTTCCTCGCTGAGTGCTTTGTGAGATCGCAGACGCAGAGCCTGGGAGGAGAGACTGCTGGTAACAATCAGAAATTCCATGAGTTCCAGCTGTTCCTGTCCTATGATCCCAGGGTTAGGGAGCTTAGCCATTTTGATCAGAGCTACTCTGACACCAACTTAGAGGGAGGCCGAGAAATCAGGATAAAACTTGGCAGTGTGTCTCTCTAAGGGACACTCTGGTAAAAGGTACTGGGGGGGGGGGGACAAAAATTCACTGGTTAAGATGAAAATGGGGAATCTACTCATTTATTCATTCAAAAATACTTATCCATTGTGTATACATGCTCAAATAAGATAGCCACCTGCTCTCAAGGATTTTTCCATCTCATGGAGGAGGTAGACATGCTGATCACTGATCCCCACATAGTAAGAGCTGGAGGACTGAGGTCTGGACACAGAGGTGAGGAAGACAGGAGAGACCTTAGGCAGAGGGCCCGGGGGTGGTTGTATCCATTCCTTCAGTGCCATTTATTGGCTACCTTGTGTTTTGTTCCCCAAACTTGGGAGCATTCACAAAGGGAGGAATGGGACACAGTTCCTCATCCTCAAAGAGCTCGAAGTCCACAAATTCATCACAACACAGTGGGATGCACAAAGTGCAGAGCGAGGGAGAGGAGCAGAGAGCGTCTCTGGGAAGCGTCTTCTCAGGAAGGCTTGCTTTGGATCTTTGAGCTCGTTGCAAAAGACAAATTAAAGTTTGTGCAGAAGAAGGGGGAAGAACATTCCAGGTAGAAGAACTAGCATGTGTCGAGGCACAGAGATGGGAGTGAACAGGTGTGTTCAGCAAACTTTGGAGGGTTTGTACAGCTTGACACAGACAGCCAGGCTGGGAGGTGGGTGCTGGGCAGGTGTGAGAGGCTGGTAGGGGCCAAGGCGCACAGGGTCATGGGTCATGTGCTCAGCAACTCAGGTTTGACCCTTTGGTGATGGCGAGGCACTGGTAAAATTTTAAACAGGAAAGAAGTATGATTAGGGGTGTGTGTGTGTATATATATATATACACATATATATATATATATATATATTTTTTTTTTTTTTTAAGAGACAGAGTCTCACTTTGTTGCTCTCCATAGAGTGCCATGGCCTCACAACTCACAGCTCATAGCAACCTCCAGCTCTTGGGCTTAGGCTATTCTCTTGCCTCAGCCTCCCGAGTAGCTAGGACCACAGGTGCCCACCACAATGCCTGGCTACTTTTCTTGTTGCAGTTTGTCTGGGGGTGGGTTTGAACCTGCCACCCTCAGTATATAGGGGCCGGCGCCCTACTCAGTGAGCCACAAGCACCACCCAAGATCAGATATATATTTTAAACTGATAACTCTGGCACCTGTGGAGAGAATGGGTCAGAGCTGGACAGGCTGAATGACAGAGGCCAGTTGGAAAATGTTTATAACAGTCTAAGCAGGAAGCAAAGAGATACAGTGCAGTGGGGAAGAAGTATAGGGATGCCCTTGAGCGGTCCATGGGATGTGTATTTGATAGGATCACTAGATCCCTTCCGGAGAGTGGGAGCCCCCAGCTGTAGCTTGAGCAGGGACTGGACACTGTAGCTGAGCATGGGAACAGATTGAGCAATGGATGGGACAAAGGACAACCAAAGGGCATGTCCATGGCATGGGCTCCGAAACCAAAGGACCATCTTTAGACTAAAATCCAAGCAGAGGGGCAAGAACCAGTTCTTAAGCCAAGAGTTTGCAGTTGAAGAGAAACAAGACACACAGAGAACTACAAGGAGCAGAAGGCATTGCTGAGACAGGACCTCTTCCTCAGGGTAGAAGGAGCGAGGGGGCCTTTCATAGCACACAAGAGGCCCCCTCCCGTGATGCAGAGGAAGATACTGGAGGCACTGGGCTCTTCTGACAGTGGGCGGGGTGATGATGGGGTGGGGAGTGGTGATGAGGGAGGACTGAGAATCTGTGGGGCACCCTTGGCTTTCTGTAAGCAGCTGGATAATAAGACTGTGGACAGATTTGGAGGTCAACATGGGAGGTGAGTGAAGCTGGGGGTTTTGATGAGATAACATAGGAGGAATGTTTAGAGAGTAGATGACTAAAGGCAGAGAACTGGAGGACAGTAAAGATTTAAGGGATGGGTGAAGGCAGGGAATGAGGGACCATAGAAGGGACTGAATCACAAAAGCCAGAGGGGCAGGTCTACGGACAGTAGCGGTGCCAGAGAATGGCTGGTGCTTGGGACCAGGTCTCTCTCGTTTCTTAGTAACTTTGTGGCCAGGGGGAGTTTGCACCACTTCCCTCTGCTTTGCTTTCCTCATCCGTGAGATGGCATAGCAGTCCCACGCTCAGGTTGAATGAGATGCGCCTGCAAAGGAGTAGGAAGCGCTGTCAGTGACCCGGGGTGGGAGCACGTGGCCAGCGTGGGCTCTCAGTGGAGGTTTGCCGAAGCTGCTAAAACCTGAATCCAGCCACAGCCTAGATGCAGAGAGAGCCTGACCCTGGACCTTCCCAGAATCAGAAGTCTGCTCTTATTCTGGGCAGCACCCTTGCGGGAAGGGTCTTGGCTCCCTCCCCCATATCCCCTGGATGAGAAGGTCTTATTACATCTAACATCCTTCCACCTGCCTCCTCTCCCATCATAACCAATGGCGCTGTCCTCTACAGCAGAGAAGCTGACAGAGCCTCCCAGCAAACAAATGGGGCATTCTCTGCTCCAGTGGGTCAAGTTATTAGGATTTAACAAGAGCAAATTAATTAAGGGCTTTGGCACCAAAAAACATTTTTTTTATTTTTTTTATTTTATTTTATTTTTTTTTTACTCCACAGACCTAAGAGATGGGCCACAACAAAATCAACTCTATAAAAATGGGGACCTCATCCTCGTCATGTTTGTTTTTTACTTGTGAGTGGAATGGGGTTGGAGAAAGAGGAAGGAGGGGCGTGTTTCTGAGATCACTTCCAAAGCTTTAAAACAGGGAGATATGCTAATTAACAAAATTATAGAAAAATTCCGTGTGAAAGCTTCTTCTGTGTGAGGTCTCCTGAGGCTCTAGCCAGTGTCTGGTCCCTGTCCTCTGAGATAAAAGGATTTAAATCTTATTTTATAGCAAAAGGCAAGGGGCGGGGCAGCAGGATTGTAAAAACATTTTTTTAAACCTAATTTTATATTCACATGAACTACAAAACAGACATATGCCACAGAGATTCCTTCCTTTCTTCTCTCCTTTTGGCTAGAAGTGACTCCACCTATCAAACCTTTTAATTCCCTGACTTGGAAACTGTAAACGTTTGCCAGAGGCAGCCTGACGCAGTAGAACAAATTAGGAGGCCAGACATCCAGGTCTGAGGACCTGAGTGGCCATTGCCCTCCCACATAACCTTAGGCAAGTTACTTCCTCTCTCCGCAACTAGTTGCCTCATTTATAAAAAGAGAGGGTTGAGCCTGATAACCTCCAAGGTCCTCCCAGGGCTGACATCCTAGGACTGGGAAGTTGCATCTGTTGTGAGAAGACATCAGGGCCCTGGGAGGCTGACGATGCTGACAGCAGGGGATCCCCAGTAACACACAGCTGAGCCAAGTGGCTGACGTCTGAAGCGTCAGTAGCAGACATGGACAAGATGACACCTGCCCACGCTGCGCAGTCTGCACATGGCTTGTCCGGTTTCCTGGATTCCCTGACAGCTCCTTCCCTCCCACCCGGGGCTCCCTGTGCACGGCCACCTCTCTCCACAGCTGAACTGCTGGAAGCTCAGAGATGGAGATGACTGATTTAGAAGCAGATATGCCAAATGAGCACTGTCCCCTGCAAAGGAGACTCCTAGGGAGGCACTTCACTTACTCCAGTTGTGCTGACAAAGCTCAAGATATTTTAGGAACATCTCTTGGGAACTGTCATTGGCACAGAACAGATTCACGAGTGGCATGTCTGCCTATTGGCGGGGGGTTTGTGGCTAGAAATAGCCCTAATCTGATAAATAAGCTGGGTGCTCAAGTCAGCTGATAACATTTTGGGGACAACATGAAACGTGCTATCAAACCAGAAACTTCTTTTCTGGCCTTTACCCTAGCACTGAAGGTAGAGTTAGGGTAACCAGCAGATATTTTAAAAACGAGCCCAATGTGTCAATGGTTTAACCCAGTGGAAATTCCTGAGCAGTGGGAGATTCTCTTTCTCACGGCAGTTCAGAACCCAAGCTTTTTCCATCTGTGGCTTCACTAGACCCTCAAGCTTTTGATCTTTTGCCTCCAAATAGTAGAAAACACAAGAGGTGAGCGGTGTGGGGATAACACCTTTCATCCTAGCACTCTGGGAGGCCAACGCAGGAGGATCCCTTGAGGCCAGGAGTTTGAGATCAGGCTAAGCAAGAGTGAGACACTCATCTCTATAAAAAGTAGGAAAATGAGAATGATGGTTGGAGCCTGTAGTCTCAACTACTCAGGAGGCTGAGGCAGAGGGATCGCTTGGGGAGTTTGCGATTACAGTGAGGTCTGATCATGCCACTGCACTGCAGCCTGGGTTGCAGAGAGAGACCCTATCTCAAAAATGAAAATAAAGAAAATATGAGCCACCATGAGTGAGTCATCCTCCTCCCCCACCTCCATCCATTTTTCCCTCAATACCCATTTCTTAAATGTTGACCTGACTTGTGTTCACATTCAATACTCATCACCTGGCCTCACTTGGGTGCAAAAAGCTACAAAATATAATTCCTTCTCGTGAAAACTCCATCCTAAGGAAGAGGGATGTGGACTTTTGGGGAACGGTTAGCCTCCTCTGCCACAGAAGGCAGATCCCATTCAGAAATTTCTAGACATATTCTGACTGGGATAGCCAGAAACTACCCCAGTTCCCAAGGGTAATCTTTTAAAAAGATAAAACTCCTATTAGATAGAGAAAGTCTGGGCAGGGCACGTTTGCTTACATGGACTTCTTTGGTAACTTTATAAGAACTTACATGAAATGCAGGCTGGCCACACCTGTGAGAAGCATGAAGATGTCCCCGTGGAGCACACAGGGTGGAGGTGTCGCCAGTCTGGTGTCTCCCAGCAGCACCCCTGAGCCCAGTGATATTTCTTTCTCCCCCAGGCTTGCCTGGTACGTTCTTTAGTCCAGGTTCCGAGCAGGGCTGGGCCCTGGAAGATGAGTGTTTGGCAGTGGTGGGGCTTCAGGGTAAGATACAGAGGTCCCCCCCCCCATCTGACAGGGGGACGTCTGTGGGGGAGGGGAGCACCCCTCAAAGTCACTACTGGAGATTCCTGGCAGTGGGAGGGAGGGTGCAGGTACTGGGCTGGTCTTTAAGGCACGCACTCAGCTCTAGCTTGTTGTCCATCTATAAACAATGACTCAGTCCGCGGCTGAGATGAAAGGACAGGAACTTTATTCGGGATAAGGCTGGCAATGAAGGAGGAAGAGCTGTGAGTGGGGCTTTTCCTGTGTCCCGCAATCTCCCCCACAACCATCACAATGACGTGACATGAAGTGTTAAATGTGTGCCAGGCATCAGCACACAGGATGCACTTCCTCATTTACTCTCATAACAGCCCTGTGAGGAAAGGAACATTGGTCCCAATTTACAGATGAGAAAACTGAGTCCCAGAAAGAGGATGTCACTCACCTAAAGCCACAAGGCTGGCAAGTGGCAGACACTCTGAAGGCTTAATGCATTCTCACTGGTTTACCAAATTGTGGGGCCCAAAGATATAATCATTTCTTCACTTGCTCTACGTTTTTGTGTCTGTCACATCTGGAAGTAGATTATTTTTTCAAAATTACTTACAGTTCATTTTTGATCAAAATGTAGAGCTTTCTGTGAGGCAGTGAACAGGGATAAAGACCATATTCTAGGCAGCAGTACTCAAAGGCAGTCCACACACAGGCAGGATCAGCTTTACCTGAGGTTTCTAGAAATGCAAAGTTTCAGCCCAGAATTCTCTGGGGCTGGTGAAAATCTGTTTAAACAAGCTCCCTGATACACGAAAGTTGGAAGAGCCCTGTCCTAGAATTGCTACTTTCATGCCACATAGACCAGGATACTGGTAGGAGGTGGGGGCGGTGGAGAGGGGGACTCTGACACCACAGCCAGATGAGGAAGAGGAGCCCTGGATGGGAGAGAGACAGAGAGACGAAGGTGGGTGATCCTTCTGGTACTGAATTTCCCACAAAGAGAGCCCAGCTTGGGTGCATTGTAGCTAGTTGCTAAATAACTGTTTAATTTAAAAAAAAGAAAAATTTTTTTTGGAGACAGAGTGTCACTATGTCACCCTTGATAGAATGCCATGGTGTCACAGCTCACAGAAACCTCAAACCCTTGGGCTTAAGAGATTCTCTTGCCTCAGCCTCCCGAGTAGTTGGGACTACGGGCTCCTGCCACAACGCCCAGCTATTTTTTGGTTGTAGTTGTCGTTGTTTGGCAGGCCTGGGCTGGGTTTGAACCCACCAGCCCGGGTGTATGTGGCCAGTGTCCTAGCCACTAAGCTACAGACGCTGAGCCTGTTCAATTAAAATTTTAAAACACTGAAAAGGACTTAATCCAAACCGCCTGGGTTTCCTATTTGACCATGCATCTTGATTTCCCTTTTCCTCCCCTGGCTGCTGTATCCCTTCATCAGGAGCCTCTTAATCTAATTCAGTCTCTTCCCCTGTCTACTCGGCCTCACCCCTCTTCCTTCTTTCTCACCTCTTCAACCTCGCCCAGGTCACCTGCCCTGTTCAGGTGAGCCCCACCCATCTCCCCCCATTGTTTTGGTGTCCTGTCCCCCAAGGAATGCAAATGTAATTCCTAGAGATGGAGGCAGCAGCCAGAAGACTGAGGGGAGTAGATCTGAATTATCTAGAAAAACAGGTGCGCCTTTCTCCCCTTCAGCCACCTACCCATTAAAATGGTTTAATTACTTCCTGAACATGAGATAGTTAGCTAATTGGAAGGTGGCATTCATATCAAAAATTTAAGTCACCCTCTTCAATCAGGGTAAAACTGTCTGATCCAGAAGCTAATTAAGAATCAAGTGCAGTAGCTCTTACTGGAAAGAGTGAGTCCGGGGCTCCAAAAGACCCCGCTTCTCTTCCTGGACTCCCTCCTCCCATCACTTGGCTTTGTTCCCCTCCTGGGATTGCATTAGCTGCTGGAGACCCAGTCAGACCTGGCCACTGTCCTCGAGGGGCTTACACTCTGGAGAAAGAGCATACTGATGTTCACACAAGGCTCGTGGAATAATTGGACAAATGGACAGCTTCAATATCAAGGGTAATCAGTTGCACATTGAAAAGGTTGGCAGAAATGCTAGGCATGAGCCAGGTGCAGTGGCTCACACCTGTAATCCTGGCAATGGGAGGCTGAGGTGGATCACTGAACTCAAGAGTTCAAGACCAGCCTGAGCAAGAGTGAGACCCCGTCTCTACTAAAAATAAAAAAACTAGCTGAGCCTTATGGCACACACCTGTAGTCCCAGCTACTCAGGAGGCGGAGGCAAGAGGATGGCTTGATCCCAGACATTTGAGGTTACTGTGAACTATAATGCCACAGTTCTTTAGCCTGGGCAACAGAACGAGACTATGTCTCAAAAAAAAAAAAATAATAATAATAATAATAATAATAATAATAATGTAAAAAGAAACAATGGGCACATGTGGGAGAGGGTGAGAGAGTGGGACAGAGAGGACGTCGCTTGATCAGAACCTCCATAGGTGGTCTTCAGGAAATTTATGAGCCCCCCAAAATTATAAGGGCAAGGGTATCTTATGTTGTTGGTTTTTCAGGGAGATGGTCCTTCCCTTCATTCTATCTTCAAAGGGATATGGTGGGAAGAAAGGGCTTGGAATCACTGAGACTGTCTCCTTTGTCCAGTGTATGTTTGGAGACTTGTCCAGCAAAGTGTGATTTCAGAAACTAGGAATACTGAAGAAAGAAGTGGTGCAGGTGGCTGCTGTGGGGCTCCTAGAATCACAGTGTGCTGGAGACGGGAGAGGCTTGGGTGTTTCTGTCCAGACCTTGGCTCAATGTGGCAGAGGCTACGGTGACTGTCTGCTCCTCTCCTGGACATCATCTCCTGTGGGACAGACCCCACCAGGCCTCACATCCCTTCTCACCTTCCTCTCCACCTCTCAGCCTCCTGACACCCTCGCTGTGTAGACAGTCCCCCCGTCCCTGTCTGCTCATCCCTTCCTCTGACCCCCTTTCTAGCCCCCTAACTGTGTCCATCATTATCAACCTCTTCTCTCTACGTTCCTGTGATGCCCCCAACTGACGCTGTCTCCTGAGGACCCTGTTTCCCTCAAACTGTCTCCAGTGGGGCTGCTCATCTCCCACATGCCATGTCCGTGGGGTCTGGAGGTGGGTCCACACTCAGCTTGCTCTCCATTCCCTCCCCAAACCGTAGCTCTTCCTTCATCCTCAGAGTCTCCAGCCCCTTTGAAGTGCTTGTCCCCTTTCTGTACCACTGTTTCTCCCTTCTCAGTGCTGTCACTGGCTGCCGCCTGGTGCTCACATGCCTGGATGCAGCTGGCTCCCGCGCTTCCTCTCACCTCCCTGTCTGAGTATCTGCGGAGATCAGAGGTTCTTCAACCATACCCTTGAAGGCATGTTGGAAATGGATGGAGTTCACTTGTTTGCCTGTAAACCTGTACCCCTACATTTATATTGACTTTTATATTGTCTTATTATAAATTACATCCTTTTATTTATTTTTTTTTTACATTATTTGTTAGGAGCTATGTTAATTTTTTTTTTAAATCATGGTAGCTTACAATATTTCAGCATTGAAAGGGGGACATTAAAATATATTTGCTATACAAAGGGGACATTGGTCTGATAGCACTGAAGAGGGCCAATGCATTAATTTCTCCTGCTCCTTGACTCCTCTTTTCTCCAAAGACCCTTTTCTCCAGTGCACCTCAGCCTCTAATCACGGGGTCACCCCCTAGTGACCAGTGACCACTGCACTTCCAAAATCTGAAGTTTAACATCACTCTCCGGCCATCACTGCCCCCAGTCTTTGCAGTTTGACTCCAGTGGAGTCCCGCTGTTGACCCGATCTCTCTCCATTTTTCATCCTTCCTTTACCTTTTGTGTTTCTCCTTCTTTCCCAGCCTGGGCTCCATGGTCTATTATGAGAAACACTCCACTAAGTAAACTCAACTTTCTTCTCATCCTACACATGCACATGAGCAAGCAGCTTGAGAGTCTGGAGAAAAATCATAGCACCAATGGCTAGGCTCACTTCACGGAGGTGGGCATAAATCTCAAGTGGCCACACAACACAATGAGGCAGCCCCAGCACAGCGGTTCTCAACCTGTGGGTCATGACCCCTGTGTAACAATGAAAATACACCCTGTATATCAGATATTTACATTATGATTCATAACAGTAGCAAAATTACAGTTATGAAGTAGCAACGAAAATAATTTTATGGTTGGGGGTCACCACAACATGAGGAACTGTATTAAAGGGTCGTGGCCTTAGGAGGCATTAGGAAGGTTGAGAACTTCCTACCTAGCACATCCCCCTTGTAAAGTCACTCTCCCACTTTCCGAGATATTTAATAATAGTCTCCTACCAATTCCTCTCTCCACCGGTCCTCTACACGTCCTCTGCTTATTCCTTCCACTCTAGTTGATGACTTCACGTGAGAAAAGGTGCACTTGACTGCAAACTACCCAATTTTCCTATTGTCATTTCTATTGTTCTATTGTTCCATCTCTGTTTGTGCCCCTGAACAAATGGCTGCTTCTCATTTTACCTGGGTGGACCTCTCAATAGCACTTAACAGAATTATTGCACGCTCTTTCTTGAAACACATCATTCTCCAGACTTCTGGGCTTCCACACTTGCTAATCTCCCACTGTTTGCCACTTCAGACCCTTCTGTGCTGGGTCTCCACCAAAGCCTCCAGCAAACTTATAAACACCCAAAGCCCAGGGCTCTGCCACTGGCCTTCTTTTCTTTCTGAGAGATCTGTGCTATCCCCACACCTTTAAATTACACCTCTATACTGATGTTCTCTCTCCAAGCCAGACCTCTCCTTAAGCTTCAGGCTTATATATACACTTGCCCACCAGACCCTACCTGCTGGATATCTGTCGGACTTTTAACTTTACCATTTTAACTTTACCATGGTCAAAATATAACTATTAATCACTGGAGGCCAAAATAGTGGCCCCCAAAGATGTCCAAGTCCTAATCCTCAAACTTGTTAATGCTACCTTACATGAAAAGAGGCTCTTGAAATGGGGGCATTGTCCTAGATTATTCAGGTAGACTCCAAATCTAAGTGTTCTTTTTTTTTTTTAAATACATATTTTTGTATTGCTAAATCATAGCTGTGTATACTAGTGCAATCAAGGGGTACAATGTGCGGGTTTCATATACAATCTGAAATATTCTCATCAAACTGCTCAACGTAGCCTTCATGGCATTTTCTTAGTTATTGTATGTAGACATTTGTATTCTGCCTTTAGTAAGTTTTGCCTGTACCCATTCTAAGATGCACCATAGGTATGTCCCCACCAATTACCTCCCTCAACCCTAACCACCCCCTCCCTTCCCCTTCCTTGGACCATTCCTCATAGTCTTGTGCTATAGTTGGGTTATAGCCTTCATGTGAAAGCTATAATTTAGCTTCATAGTAGGGCTGAGTACATTGGATACTTTTTCTTCCATTCCTGGGATACTTTGCTAAGAAGAATATGTTCCAGCTCCATC
>CAUYPK010145398.1:0-20120 GCA_963574355.1 Loris lydekkerianus
TTTTAGACCCTGCATTGAAAATTCAGGTGCTTTTTCATCAACATAGTAAATTAAAGTTTGACCAGGGTCCAGATCCAGCGGCTCCCCATCTACTGTCAAGTCCATTTGCTTAGAAGGATGGAACAAGGATTCACTTTTAAGCTATAATGAAAAGGAGAAAAGCAATTAAAAATATTTAAGAAAGCCAATGATGCTACATATAATTACATCAGTGGTACTCCAATAAAACTGCTGCCAAGAATTTTTATAGTTTTAGTGGTAACAATCTGATCCATGATAACTTTAAAAATCTGTTTATTAAAGGAAATTTTCAAACACACACAAAAGGAGAATGAGTAGGACAGGCACAGTGTCTCACTGTGTAATCCTAGTACTCTGGGAGGCCAAGGCAGTAGATTGTTTGAGCTCAGGAGTTTCAAATAATCCTGAGCAAGAGAGAGACCCTGTCTCTACTAAAAATAGAAAAGCTAGCCAGGCATGGTGGTGCATACCTGTAGTCCCAGCTCTTTGGAAGACTGAGGTAAGAGGATCACTTGAGCCCAGGAGTTTGAGGTTGGCTATGAGCTATGATACCACTATACTCTAGCCTGGGGCAACAGGGTGAGACTGACCTCAAAACAATAAATAAATAAATACAAAGAATAGTATAATGAGCTTATCACCCACACTCAACAATATCAACACATGGACAATCCTACATAATCTATTCTTCCTTCTAACTCCCTGCGCCAGCCTAGTTATTTTGCAGCTCATCTCAGATTTTATCAGAAAATACTTCACTACAGTATGTTAAACTTCAGGCCAGGCGCCATGTCTCACACCTATAATCCTAGAACTCTGGGAGGCTGAGATGGATGGATTGCCTGAGCTCACCAGTTCGACATCAGCCTGCGCCAGAGCAAGACCTCATCTCTAAAAAAATAGCCAGGCTTTGTGGCAGGTGCCTGTAGTCCCAGCTACTCGGGAGGCTGAGGCAGGAGAATCACTTGAGCTCAAGAGTTTGAGGTTGCTGTGAGCTCTGACGCCACGGCACTCTACAAAAGGAGACAAAGTAAGACTCTGTCTCCAAAAAATAAATAAATAAGTAGAACAAAAACAATTTGTTAAACTTTAACAAAATTTTTATTTATTTAGAGACAGAGTTTCACTTTGTTGCCCTGGGTAGAGTGTGGTGGTGTCACAGTTCACAGCAACCTCAAACCCCTGGGCTCAAGGGAATCACTTGCCTCAGCCTCCTGAATAGCTGAAACTACAGGCACCGGCCACAATTCTTGGCTATGTATATATATTTTTTGAGACAGAGTCTTACCATGTTCCCCTTGGTAGAGTGCCATGGTATCCCAGCTCATATCAACCTCCAACTCTTGGGCTCAAGCAATTATCTTGCCTCAGCCTCCCAAGAGCTGGGATTATAGGCGCCCACCCTCACAATGCCTGGCCACTTTCTGTTGCAGTTGTCATTATTGTCTAGCTGGCCCGGGCTGGGTTCAAACCTGCCAACCTCAGTGCATATGGCTGGCACCACAGCCATAGCGCTATGGATGCAGAGCCAATTCCTGGCTATTTTTCAGAGATGGGATCTTGCTCTTACTCAGGCTGATCTTGTACTCATGAGCTCAAACAGTACACCTACCTCAGCTTCCCAGAGTGCTATGATTACAGGCGTGAGGCCCTGCCCCTAGCCCTAACAAAATTTTTAAAGATTTTGCCCTACATATTCAGAAAAACTTCTCTAGTAACAAAGTATAGAAATGATCCCTCAAAGTATAATCTTTAAAGAAAATATTTTAATCACACTACTTACACACTTTTTTTTGTGCGCACTCTTATACAAAATATTCATGTAAATTATAAATATATTCACAAACTTAGTAACTACTAAGGAGATAGACATACTAAGTAAGAATTAAAAGGTGAAGATATTCTAGGTAGAACAATTTGATAAGAGGCATGCATAAATATACAAACAAGACAGGTAGGACAAAGTGAACCACAGCAGAACCAGTTATAGATATGGCTAATCCATTAGTACAGAAAAAGGTGATGAAAGATCTTGAATCCATTGAACCATGACAGACAACATCACATTTCTGAATACAGAAATAAAACAAGGAAGATTATACTCACATCTTTTTCAAAATAATAAGCCACATCAGCTATGTCCACATCTTGCTGAGTTTTCTGAGTAGAATTTTGTATCAAATCAATTGTGATAACATTATTCTCATACTGGGAGAAAAATTGAGAAAAACACAAATTGATATTAATATAATCAATATCATATAAAAATATCATTTAATAATCAGAATACTTGGCTTGGCGCCCATAGCACAGTGGTTACGGCGCCAGCCACATACACCAAAGGTGGTGGGTTTGAACCTGTTCCAAGCCAGCTAACAACAATGACAACTGCAACAAAAAATAGCCAGGCGTTGTGGAGGGTGCCTATAGTCCCAGCTACTTGGGAGGCCGAGGGAAGCGAATTGCTTGAGCCCAAGAGTTTGAGGTTGCTGTGAACTGTGATGCCACAGCATTCTACCGAGGGTGACAAGTAAGACTCTGTCTCGAAAAAAAAAATAAAAAATCAGAATACTCAATGTCTGATTTTCTACAATCTACATGCATCAGTGCTCCTTATCATTAGTGAGTACTCTGGTTGATCACTAACTGAAAAATATTTGGGAGGTGTTTAAATCTATGAAAGGAACATAAGATAGCCATGCAGCCAAATGAAATGAGTATTTCTTTTCCAAGAGGAATATATCTTTCCTGTCTTGAAAGATTTTAAGGTTGGGCATGGTGGCTCATGCCTATACTCCCAGCACTCTGGGAGACTGAGGTGAGTGGATTGCCTAAGCTCACAGGTTTAAGACCAGCCTTAGCTACAGCAAAACTCTGCCTCTAAAAATAGCTGGGCATTGTGACAGGCGCCTCTGGTCCCAGTTACTCTGGAGGCCGAGGCAAGAGAATCGCTTAAGCCCAAGAGTTTGAGGTTGCTGTGAGCTGTGATGCTACAGTACTCTATGGAGGGCAACAAAGTGAAACTCTGTCACACACACACACAAAAAAAACAACCTAAAAGACACCAGATTAGTTAGAACCATGTAACTGGCTGGCATGCAGGGCCAGTTTGAACGTTGGGCTGGTGGGGAGTTAGGCCTGAGTTCTGCCCCCCTATGGTAACCCTCCTTAGACAAAACAACACAGAAAGACAAGGGACAAAGCAAGAACAAGTAAGAAAGAACAATAAAACTATTTCTGAGAAGAGATGGAATCAAACTATATGTATATTCATATACCACAAAATACTAAAAAATGTATCAATACCAGAGTTGTGCATAAGACTAGTCACTAAGAAAAATGCTTTCTTCATTAATCTTAAATTTGGAAAGGACAATCATCTTTTACCATGTGCTCAACTGGAGCCCACAGAGAGGAAAACCTGGAGTCTGACTGGTAAGTAAAGAATCGTAAGTGGGCAGCGCCTGTGGCTGAGTGAGCAGGGTGCCGACCCCATATACAGAGGTGGCCAGTTCCAACCCGGCCCCGGCCAAACTGCAGCAAAAAATAGCCGGGCATTGTGGCAGCAGCCTGTAGTCCCAGCTACTCGGGAGGCTGAGGCAAGGGAATTGCCTAAGCCCAAGAGCTGGAGGTTGCTGTGAGCTGTGACGTCACAGCACTCTACCGAGGGCAACAAAGTGAGACTCTGTCTCAAAAAAAAGAATCGTAAGTAAAGTATCTTACCACCTGCTGGCTGGACTGAGGTTCAGTCTTCCTGTTGGGGCTTTTAAGAGAGCAGACTGGCTTTGAGATCCAGTTCACAGTGCAAAATTGTAGGGATCATGGCAAAGCCCACCTTTTTTCCATTGCTAAGTTCGTTGAAAGATCAACTCACAATTACAGCAGAATAAGAGGTTTATCTCCAAAAACCATGCCCATGGGGTGAACCACAAGAATGATTACCCAAAGTCTCAATGATGGTCAGACACGCTGGGTGCAGTGGCTCATGCCTATAATCCCAGCACTTGGGAGACTGAGGTGGGTGGATTGCCTGAGCTCAGGAATTCAAGACCAGCCTGAGCCAGAGTGAGACTCTGCCTCTAAAAATAGCTGGGTATTGTGGCAGGAATTTGGAATCCCAACTACTCAGGAGCTGAGTAGAGAATTGCTTGAGCCAAGAGTTTAAGGTTGCTGTGAGCTATGATGCCATAGGACTCTACTGAGGGCAACAAAGTGAGACTCTGTCTCAAAAAAAGAAATAAAAAAGATGGTTAGTTACTTTTATAGATGCCTTTTAGAAGGGAGGGAGAGAATGTGGAGTTTGGGTACGGCAAGTGGTGGCTGGGGAGGATCAATAGGGGGGGAAAACAGATTGACTTGTAAATTAACCTGAAAGACAGGTATTGTGTTTTAAATTATTTGGGCAGGGGGCATAGTAGCATTTGGGGGGAGGAAAGGAAGTTGCCCCCTTAGATCCCCTGATCTTGTCAGTCTGGTTTTATGTAGATTGAGGAAAACTTCTTTCCAAAACTTTCTGGTTGTGAATGGCCTTTAATTCAAAATATTCTTTATGTTAAGTAGTCACATTTAGGGGTGAAATTTCCTTAGATCTTTCACCCTTCATCTCTGGTATATAGCAGGGAAATTACTCCTAGAAGGCTGTAAATGTGGTCTTTTCACCCTGGCTAAGCAGCCCCCTGGCAGAAGGTAGTCCCTCCCAGGGCTACCCCCACCCACATTCTTACTATACCAAAGAAGCTTGAGGAACACACCAGAAACCAGGAGGGGGCTGGGCTGAATTTGATTCAGACACAATTTCTTTTTTTTTTTTTTTTTTTTTTTTGAGACAGAGTCTCACTCTGTCACCCTCGGTAGAGTGCTGTGGTGTCACAGCTCACAGCAACTTCCAACTCTCGGGCTTAAGCCAGTGCCTTACCCATTGAGCCACCGGTGCCGCCCTCAGACCCAACTTCTATTCTCTACTCTAATGAACTGATGTGGAGCGAGCAAAAAAGACCACCGGACAAATCAATCGTAAAATGCCAATGGGAGTCTTTATTAAGACCAGCCAGCTGACAGTCTTGTTAAATCAGAAGTGCAGCCTCCACAGTTTGGAAACAGAGTTTTTATAGTGTTAATGATGCAGGCAAAGAAGTAGCAAGCAAGCAACCGGGTTTCACAACCAGTTATGTACGGAAGCAGATTTATGGCACTTGTGGTTACTGGTCAACTAGTTAAGCAAATATATTTTTAAAAACAATGGATTCTGCAAAACCTGATGGTGCCAGTAAGACCTCATCCTGTTTGTGTGTTCCTGTCCCCCGTTTTCACACCTTCCTTATCTCTGTGTCTGGGAGCGGGGTGGTGTCAGTAACAGTATGACAGACCCCAGCTCTTCACCCTACCATATCAGAACTCCCTTTTGTCCCTGGGCTGACTTCCACTCCTTTCTGCAAATTACCAGAAATTATTCATTTCTATCCTGTACCCAGCACTATTAACTGTGGATTGTCACATAAATTAAATCAGCAGTGTCTTTCAAAGTCTTTTTTTTTGTTTTTTATTTGCAGTCTTTGGCCGGGGCTGGGTTGAACCCACCACCTCTGGCATATGAGGCCTGTGCCCTACTCCTTGAGCCATAGGAACCACCCTCAAAGTCTTGATGTAGCAGGAAATGTCATAGACAAACTCTCAGGCACCAGTTGGAAGAGGAAGCACCTTTATTCAGTTGAGGGAGTCTCAGCAGACTAAGGTCTCAAGAACCAAGCCTCACCCCATCCCCACTAGTCTCAGACTTCACCTTCTCTTTTGTAAGATTCACAGCTGTTCGAGCAGGAGGAAAGGCGGGGGAGGATTAAGGAGGAAAGGCGGGGGAGGATTAAGTCCTTGCAGGCTGCTCTGTCTTCAGAGAAGGTGGAAGATGAAGAGAGTTACAAATGTTACAACACCATCATTCCCAAAGGGCATATAGATAAGAGGGAACGTTTGCTCAAGTTGGGGGTAGAACGTTAACTATAGGTAACTGCAGACCTATCTGGCTATCTGGCGGTGTCTTTGGTGGTCTGACTTCTAACTGGGGAAAAGGTCATTATAATTTTATTTTTGAGACAGAGTCTCACTCTGTTGCCCTGGGAGGAGGGCCATGGCATCATCATAGCTCACAGCAACCTCACATTCTCTTGGGCTCAAAGAGATCCTCCTGCCTCAACCTCGGGAGTAGCTGGGACTACAGGCACTCACCACAACACCCAGCTAGCTTTTCTATTTTTAGTAGAGATGAGGTCTTTCTCTTGCTCAGGCTGGTCTCAAACTCCTGAGTTCAAGCGATCCACCTGCCTTGGCCTCCCAGCGTACTAGGATTACAGGCATGAGCCACCACACCTGGCCTATAATTTTTTTTTTTTTTTTTTTTTTGAGACTTTTACTTTGTGGTCCTTTGTAGACTGAGGAAAACTTCTTTCCAACACTTTCTGATTGTGAATTACCTTTAATTCATGGCATCACAGCTCACAGCAACCTTAAACTCTTGGGCTCAAGTGATTCTCTTGCCTCAGCCTCCCAAGTAGCTGGGACTGCAGGCACCCAACACAAAGCCCAGCTATTTTTTAGAGATGGGGTCTCGCTCTTGTTGGGGCTGGGCTTGAACCTGTGAGCTCAGGCAATCCACCCACCTGGGCCTCCCAGAGTGCTAGGATTACAGGTGTGAGCTACTGAGCCCGGCCCCCCAGCCTATAATTTTTATCTTTGTTTTTTCTTTTATTTCCAGCTCTTACCTCATTCTCCCTTTGAGACTCTTCTTAAGGATGTTAGGGGGTCTCATCATCATCTTCTTCATCTCTGTCTGCCACTGCTTGGTACTGGTGCATACAATGATACACTCAGGCAGAGATCTTTTGGTATACAGCTGAGTCTACAACATTTCTTATTACTTGTAAGAGGATAGGTAACAAGCATGGGAGAAGACAAGTTCTAAGCAGCATAAGAACCCCTATTATGAGGGTTTCAAGTTCTCCAAATGCAGAAAACCACCCTCCAAATATGACTGTAGGTTAAATCCATGCTGGAACTGGCATATGTGCTAGTTTAGGTATTTTGTTGGCTATATTGTCTTTTTTTTTTTTTGTTGACAGTTTCACTATGTCTCCCTTGATAGAGTGCTGTGGCATCAAAGCTCACAGCAACCTCAAACTCCTGGGCTCAAGCAGTTCTCTTGCCTCAGCCTCCCAAGTAGCTGGGACTACAGGCACTTGCCACATGCCTGGGTATTTTTTATTGCAGTTGTCATTGTTGTTTAGCTGGCTTGGGCTGGGTTGGAACCCACCAACTTCAGTGTATGTGGCTGTAACCACTGTGATAAAGGTGCCGAGCTTTTTTTTTTTTTTTTTTTTGAGACAGAACCTCAAGCTGTTGCCCTTGATAGAGTGCTATAGTGTCTTAACTCACAGCAACCTCAAATTCTTGGGCTCAAGTGATCCTCTTTCCTCCATTTTTTTAT
This sequence comes from Loris lydekkerianus, assembly GCA_963574355.1. Classification (NCBI taxonomy): domain Eukaryota; kingdom Metazoa; phylum Chordata; class Mammalia; order Primates; family Lorisidae; genus Loris; species Loris lydekkerianus. The sequence continues at coordinate 7,496 of CAUYPK010145398.1, forward strand.
TTTTAGTAGAGATGAAGTTTTGCTTTTGCACACACTGGTCTTTAACTTATAAGCTCAAGCAATGCACCCACTTCAGCCTCCCAGTGCTAAGCCACTGGGCTGGGCCGGTTGGCTATATTTTCTACAACTTGTCCTTGATCATCTACCTCGTGATGATAGCTGGTTAGATTAAATTTTCCACAAATTCATGGGTGGTGCCTGTGGCTCAATGAGTAGGGGGCGGGCCCCATACACTGAGGGTGGCGGCTTCAAACCCAGCCCCAGCCAAACTCAAACTGCAACAAAAAAATAGCAAGGTATTGTGGCAGGCACCTGTGGTCCCAGCTACTCCGGAGGCTGAGGCAAGAGAATCACCTAAGCCCAAGAGCTGGAGGTTGCTGTGAGCTGTAACGCTGTTGTGCCCAGATCCTGAAATCCCCCACGAAGACCACCAGGGAGCCAAGTCTGATGCAAAAGCAAAAAGCTGTTTTATTGCAAGTTTGAACTTGGACTCCTGGGGTCTCACTACAACGGATCCGTGCCAGGAGCCCTGAGCTCTGGAGCAGAGGATTTTTATGGTCTCGTGTAGTGGGTGGGCATGCACAGCTTGAAACAAAGGGGGCGCTTCCAGATTGGTTAGGTGGGGGGGAAGGGTCCCTGATTGGTGGGTAGTTGTCTCATGATGCCTGGTCTTGCCTGGGCTTGCCCGGGCATGCCTGGAAGGTGAAACTAAATGGCGGGGGGGAGGGGGGGGCAAAACTCAACTCCTAAGATGGCACTTGTCTGGTTCTTTCAATGCTACAGCACTCTACCAAGGGAGACATAGTGAAACTGTCTTAAAAAAAAAAAAAAGACAACATAGCCAACAAAATACCTAAACTAGCACATATGCCAGTTCCAGCATGGATTTAACCTAAAGTCATATTTGGAGGGTGGTTTTCTGCTTTTGGAGGACTTGAAACCCTCAAAATAGGGGTTCTTATGCTGCTTGGAACTTGTCTCCTCCCATGCTTGTTACCTATCCTCTTACAAGTAAGAGGCGCCACCCTCCAGTTGTAACATGATACAATTTCTGTCTCAGACAATGTAGCTGTCTTACAGGAATAATGTTTTTTTTCCTTCTTCTCCTGCTAACCAGTATTCCTAGATGATTGGGGCCATTAGAACCCAGACATTATCATTTATCATCTTACGATACTGAGTTACATTGGGACCTGGTTTGTTGTGCCCAGGAGTTCCACAAAGACCACACTGCCAAACAAGCCAAATTCACAGCAGAGTCCCTTTATTGAAGAGCTGGCCAGAGACTGTCCCAGTGTCCCAACATGGGGTTTCTGAGAACAGCCCCGAGTGCTGAAGCCTGCCCAGGTGCATCCAGGTAGGTTAACAAGCATCGCACAGCAGCAGAATATTGTGGTTAGTTAGTTATATATCTTTGTTTCAGTACTTTCCCCACCCAGTATTTCTCTTTTTTTGCAGTTTTTGGCCAGGGCTGGGTCTGAACCCGCTACCTCCAGTATATTGGGCCCTACTCCTTGAGCCACAGGCACCGCCCCCACCTGGTACTTCTTAAACGTCAGTCCGGGGCTGGTTGGTACCTCCTAGTCTGTTGCTCAGGGAGTTAGTCAAGCAAGAAGTCAGTGAGTACTTTCCCACCTCTCTTGGGAGTGAACCAGACTTACTCCATTTTGTTGAGGGCTTGCGGCCCAGAAATTTATCAGGAGTTAACTGGTATTTTTTCATCTTAATCTAGGCCTAACAGGTTCTTGAGATGTTCGTCTGCCAAGACTCTGTTGGCCAAATAAAGCCACTTCCTCTTTCAGCTAATTCCTGAAAGTTTCTTTGTCTGCGACATGCCCTGATACATTGACAGCAGGGATTATGCTATAGTAACAAATTATCAATAGCCACTCAATTTTCTAAAATGACCTTTCTCTTGGCTGGGCACCCATAGCTCAATGGTTTGGGCACTAGCCAAATGCTCCAGGGCTGGTGGGTTAGAATCCAGCGCAGGCCTGCTGAACAAAAACAGAATAGCTGGGTGTTGTGGTGGGCGTGTGTAGTCCCAGCTACTAGAGAGGCTGAGGCAGGAGGATTGCTTCAGCCCAAGAGTTTGAGGTTGCTGTGAGCTATGATGCTAGAGCACTCTACTGAAGGCGACAAAATGAGACTCTGTCACAATTAAAAAACAATAAAATAACGGCTCTGTGCCTGTAGCTCGGCGGCTAGGGCTCCAGCCACATACACCAGAGATGGTGGGTTAGAACCCAGCCCAGACCTGCCAAACAACAATGACAACTACAACCAAAAAATAGCTGGGTGTTATGGTGGGCCCCTGTAGCTACTTGGAAGGCTTAGGCAAGAGAATTGCTTAAGCCCAAGAGTTTGAGGTTGCTGTGAGCTGTGATGCCACAGCCCAAGAGTTTGAGGTTGCTGTGAGCTGTGATGTCACAGTACTCTACTGAGGGTGACATAGACTCTGTGTCAAAATAACATAAATAAATAAAAATAATAAAATAATAAATAGATAAATAAAATAGCCTCCTTTAATGATCCTAACTCAATACTAAAGGTGACTATAACCTGATAGGTGGTGTTCATGATCTTTGCTACAGCACAAGCTAGTGGGCTATTTATTGTCTACAATAAGGTAGATGGTTTTTGGTAGAATAACAAAAATGGAGACCGTTACATAATCTGTTGGACTAAAAAGGTGGAGATAGGTCTGACAGTCTGAGGGCAAGGATAATTCTAGAGTTACTCCTAGTTTATGTCTGTTTACTTTTTCTTTCTGGAGAAAGGTAGAGTTGACTGGCAAACAACAATAGGCTTTTTTCTCACAGAGGAAAAAGCAGCCCAGGAGCAAGTAGGTGTGAGCACGTCCAAAGGGTGTAGTAACAGTTTTAGTATCATTTAAATTATCATTAGACAATAGGCTGAGGCATGGCTCTCAACTATAATCCTAGTACTCACAGGGGCCAAGGCAGGTAGATCTCTTGAGCTTAGGAGTTGGAGATCAGCCTGAGTAAGAGTGAGACCCTGACCCTGTCTCTACTAAAATTAGTAAAACTAACCAGGCTTTGTGACAGGCGCCTATAATCGCAGACTGACTGGTGGCACCCCCAGGCCATGCCTGTAGTTAAAACTTCTATGCTTTTGGGCTTGTGGTTGAATGTCTGAAGTTAACTGTAGCAAATAGCTCTGTGGTCTGTATATCCCCCTAAGATGTGTGATGTAACTTTACTTCTCTTGTCCCCAGCCATCTTGAGACCTGCAGGCTCGCACTGACTCAGCTTACCCCTCCTACTTCACCCTGCCCGTCAGGAGTGTTTCAATGCACACAGAATTGTAGACCAAATAAAAGGAGACGGTAGGCTAGGCACTGTGGCTCACACCTGTAATACTAGCACTCTGGGAGGCCGAAGCGGGTAGCTAGCTTGAACTCATGAGTTCGAGACCAGCCTGAGCCAGAGTGAGACCCTGTCTCTACTAAAAATAGAAAAACTGAGGCAAGAGGATCACTTGAGCCCAAGAGTTGGAGGTTGCTATGAGCTAAGATGTCACAGCACTCTACCCAGGGCAATAGCTTGAGACTCTGTCTCAAAAATAAATAAATTTTTTTTTTTTTTTTAAAGGGAAGGTAAAGCCTCAGACGGGGGTGGGGGTGGGGGCGCTCCGTTTTTTGAGCCATTGGTCTGCTGAGACTCCATTGCCCGAATAAAGCCACTTCCTCTTCCAACTGATTTGGCGGACTTCCTCCTACACTAGCTCAGGCTGATCTCCAACTCCTGAACTCAAGCAATCCACCCAGCTTGGCCTCCCAGAATGCTAGGTTTACAGGCAGGAGCCACTGCACTTGGCCTCCCATAGGTGTTTTTCACTCTGGTATGATGTATCCATGTTTTATGTTGGTGATCTTGACCACTGTTGGTGTTCCTGGAGAATACTTCTCAAGAAGCCATTCATTGGCTCTTTCCAGGTTCTAAGCAGAACCTTGTCTCCCAGCTGGTGTAGGTTTCCTGTAGCAGAACAGAGTCCCTAGGAGAAACAAACTTATGAGAGAGCAATAGCCAACATTTGTGTAAATTATATAAATTTTTTTTTTTTTTTTTTTGAGACAGAGCCTCAAGCTGTCGCCCTGGGTAGAGTGCTGTAGCATCACAGCTCACAGCAACCTCCAACTCCTAGGCTTAAGCAATTCTCTTGCCTCAGCCTCCCAAGTAGCTGGGACTACAGGGGCCCGTCACAACGTCTGGCTATTTTTTTTTTTTGGTTACAGCCATCATTGTTCAGTGGACCCAGCCTGGATTTGAACCCGCCAGCTCAGGAGTATGTGGCTGGAACCCCAGCCACTTGAGTCATAGGGGCCGAGACTTTTTTTTGTTTTTTTTTTTTTTTGTTGTTGTTGTTGTTTTTGAGATAGAATCTCATTTTGTCCCCCTGGGTAGGTGCCTGCGTCATAGCTCACAGCAACCTCAAACTCTTTGGATCAAGGGATCCTCTTCCCTCACCCTCCTGAGTAGCCAGGAATGCAAGTGCCTGCCAAAACCTCTGGCCAGTTTTTTAAAGACTGGGTTTTGCTCTTGCTTAGGTTGGTCTGGAACTCATGAGCTCAAGCAATCTACCTGCCTTGGCATCCCAGAGTGCTGGGATAAAGGGATGAGCAAGTGCGCCTTGCCCATAAAGTATATTTTTAATTAAAGGACATTCACAGGGGTGCCCAAAGATCAGTGGGTAGGGCACTGGCCACATGCTCCAGGGCTGGTGGGTTTTAACCTGGGCCTGGCCTGCTAAACAAACAACAACAACAAAAATAACCAAGGATTGCAGCAGGTACCTGTAGTCCCAGCTACTTGGGAGGCTGAGGCAAGAGAATTGCTTAAGCCCAAAAGTTTGAGGTTGCTGTGAGCTGTGACGCTACAGCACTCTACCCAGGGCAACATACTGAGACTCTGTCTCAATTTAAAAATAAATAAATAAATAAATAAATAAATGCCATTCACAATCAGAAAGCATTGAAAAGGGCTTTCCCTCTATCTACATCAAACCAGCCTGACCTAATCAGGACATGGCAGGGGGCAACTGACCTCCTTTCCTCACCCCTGAATGCTACCAGACCTGGTCCAAATCACTTAAAACACAATACCTCGTGCCTGTGGCTCAAAGGAATAGGGCGCTAGCCCCATAAGCTGGAGGTGGCGGCTTCAAACCCAGCCCAGGCCAAAACTGCAAAAAACAAACAAACAAACAAACACACAATACCTGCCTCAACACCCGTAGCTCAATGGTTAGGGTGCCCCCTGGTCACATACAGCGGGGCTGGCAGGTTAGAACCTGGCCTGGGCCTGTTAAACAACAATGACAACTACAACAACAAAAAATAGCCAGGCATTGTGGTGGGCGTCTGTAATTCCAGCAACCTGGGAGGCTCAGGCAAGAGAATCCCTTAAGCCCAAGCGTTTGAGGGAATAACGCTTGCTTAACTTTTTTTACACTCCTTTGGTTTTACCCTATAAAACCCAGAGCCACAAACAACTTAGGGCTGCTCTCAGAAACCCCACGTTGGGACATTGAGGCAGTCACCGGAGGGCTCTTTGCTAAAGACTCTTCTGTGAATTCGGCTTGTCTGGCTTGTAGTCTTTGGGGAACTCCTGAGCACAAAAAAAGAGTTCCAACCCATGGGTACCTTTCTCATGGTCAATTTGAATCAAGTGGGAGAAGCTGTTCCAGTCCCCACAGAACCACAAGATTTCATAGAAGCAGAAATTTCCAGGTTCCAGGAAGTTCAGTTTCTACAAATTCCTAAGAGCTGAGTTACCATAGAGAGGACCCCACAGGTGTATCCTGGGGTCTCCTTGAGAAGATCTCTGTTCTCCTAGACCTCACCCTTCCTGGGTATCCTCTCTCACTATGACTGGTGCAAAGTTAAAGAATCTTGGGCTAGGCACAGTGGCTCAATCCCAGCACTCTGGGATACTGAGGCTGGTGAGTTGCTTGAGCTCTGGAGTTCAAGATCATTACCTTGTGAAGAAAACGGTGTCTTTCCGGATGTAGGCCATCTCATTGTCTCTAGTTTGTTGGGCTGTCCCTTCTGCTGGGCAATCCCCCGAGTTCCCTCAGCACCAGGCTCAGTGGGGGAAGGAGGGGGGTGACTCTCCATCAGAGCACCCTCCTCCAGGCCACAGCAAAATAGAGAAAGCTGGAAGAAGCCTCCTCCCACTCCACTGCCTCAGCAGGGAGAGGGTGGAGTCACCACTCACAGGCCCGTGGGAGGTCACCAAAGCAGAAAATGAAACCTTACTGCCCCAGACAAAGAGGAGGGCAGGGACAAGGCTGCAGGATGATTCCACAGATCAGGTACCTCTGCCTTTCTGCCCCGGGACCCCTGCTGCCCCTCCTGACTTGTGGCCCCTGCTGTCCCCCTGCTGTCCCCATCAGTGTGGATCTGGCTTACCCTCTCCTGTTCCCTGCAGCACCCTCTCTATAGAGGGTCTTTGGTCTGGTCCGGGGGCACCCCCACTGTTGCCCTGGCCTGCCCCTCCCTGGCCTCTGCTCCCCCATCCAGCCTCACTGAAAGCCAGACATTCACTGGCAGACACCCCTCCCCCCAGGCACTTCTGGCCATTTCTGAGAGTTGAACCAAGGGATCTTTGAAGCAATTGGAATTACTAACAATTCTGTTCCAAGACATTGCTGGATTTTGTATAATATTTACACCGTTTCCATACCAAGTCTTGGGAGAAGGTGGGTAGGAGGGGACAGCTGAGGCCAGAAGATAAATTCTCTTTCCAAGGACTTCTGCACTGTGAGGGAGGAGTAAGGAAGAGGGCCCCTAATCTCTGCAGCGCCTACATGATCACGCTCACCTTGTGCAACAGGGACACTAAAATGGAAAGAGAGAGCCAGGCGTGGTGGCTCACGCCTGTAATTCCAGTACTTTGGGAGGCTGAGATGGGCGGATGGCCTGAGCTCACAAGTTCAAGACCAACCTGAGCTAAAGCAAGACCTCCCTCTCTAAGAAACAGCCTGATGTTGTGGCAGGTGCCTGTAGTCCCTGCTACTCGGGAGGCTGAGGCAAGAGAATCACTTGAGCCCAAGAGTTAGGGTTGTGAACTATGACACCAGGGCACTCTACCAGGGGTGACAAAGTAAGACTCTGTCTCAAAAAAATGAAAAATAAAAAATAATGGAATGGAATGAGAGAAAAACTGGAATGATCAGGAGAAAGGCTCATATTGTACAGCCAGGTTCCTGGTGTACACTCCACCAGGTCACAGGACGCAGCAGCTGGACTTGGTCTGGCCAGGGGACCCAGCCCCATCACTCACCAGCTCTGTGACCCTGGTAGGTGACCCCATCCCTGTGTGCCTCTGCCACCTCATCTGTAAAATGGGATGTCTTGCTGGCTTCAGGGGGGTGACAAGTGCCCAGACACATGCAGTGAGTAGAGCTCAGGTGTAAACATGGGGGTCTCAAGACCCTAAAAACACGTTTGTGACATGAGCAGATGGAAAGTCAAGAATGAATGGAGCTGAAATGTCCAAACCCCTTATTTGGGGGTGGGAAGTTTTGTTTTCCTTTGTTTATTTCTTTTTCTTTTTCTTTCTTTTTTTTTTTTTTAGACTGAGTCTCAAGCTGTTGCCCTCGGTAGAGTGCTGTGGCATCACAGCTCACAGCAACCTCAGACTCTTGGACTTAAGCGATTCTCTTGCCTCGGCCTCCCAAGTAGCTGGGACTACAGGCTTCTGCCACAATGGCCAGCTATTTTTTTTGTTATTGTTGTTGCAGTTGTCACTGTTGTTTAGCTGGCCCAGGCCGGGTTTGAACCTGCCAGCTACAGTGTATGTGGCTGGCGCCATAACCACTGAACTACAGGTGCTATCTTTTTTCTTTTCTTTTCTTTTGAGACAGAGTCTTACTATGTCACCCTTAGTAGAATGCCGTGGCATCCCAGCTCATAGCAACCTCAAACTCTTGGGCTTAAGTGATTCTCTTGCCTTAGCCTCCCAAGTAGCTGGGATTACAGGAGCCCGCCATAACACCCGGCTATTTGTTGTTGTTGTTGTTGTTGCTGTTGTTGCAGTTGTCATCGTTGTTTAGTAGGCCTGCCTGGGCTGGGTTTGAACCCTCTAGCCCCGGTGTAAGTGGCTGGCACCCAAACGCTGAGCTACGGGCACTGAGCCCCTTTATTTATTTCTAATGGTTTGGAGAATGGTGAACAGAAACACTGGGAGAGTGGACGTGTCCCCTGGAAGGCACCCCCACCTGCTGCCCCTGCCAGCATCCCTTCCTCTTCCTCTCTCCCCAGTCTACCTGGCTGGGGAGGCAGCAGAGGCTCTGGTTGGCCAGGGCTGGGAGGCTCAGTGCTCAGGGGGTGCAGGAAGCTGAGCTCAGTAGCCCTGAGTCTGTGGGGACCCCAAGGGACACCATTTTTTACCATTCTCTTTTATGCCTTCAGAGAGCCGAAGACGGGAATGTCTGCAGGTACATTCTCCTTCCACTTTTAACAACAGACCCATCCTTTCTTTACGGAATGACACCTGGCTCTGCTTTGAAGTGAAAAGAAACAAGGACAACTCATGCAGCTATCCCGACAGTGGGGTCTTTCGGAACCAGGTACCCACACTCTGACCACATCCTGTGCAGGCGCTAAGGCTGCTGTGAAAGCACAAGATAGAGGAAGAAGTACAGTGGCAGACCGTGGGCGTGCAGGGGCCTGTTTGCTTCTCACTCTTCTTTTTTTGGAGACAGAGTCTCACTCTGTAGCCCTGGGTAGTACTGTGGCATCATAGCTCACAGTAACCGGAAACTCTTGGGCTCTAGTGATCTTCTTGGCTCAACCTCCTGAGTAGCTGAGACTATAGACACCCAGCTAGTTTTTCTTTACAGTAGAGATGGTGTCTCGCTCTTGCTCAGCCCTTGAATTCCTACACTTAAGCAATCCACCCGCCTCTGCACCCCACAGTGCTGGGATTATAGGAGTGAGCCATTGCGCCCAGGCTTCTTTCTACCTTTCTGAAGTCCTTGGCCTAGACATTCCTTCTGGGACTGCCCTACCATCTCATGACCCTGGGATGTGACTATCACTAAAGGCCTGTTGACAGCCCACCCCTCACCCTAGTAGCGCCTGTTTCCTAAGGTCTGGGAACTAAGCTTTGTGTCTAGCAGGTGGCAAGGACAGGGCACTGTGGAGAGCTGGGCTGTGGCCCTGGTCCCTGCTGGGCTACTGGGCCTGCCCCGCTACTCCCTTCATTCCTGCACGTTAAAGACATGTCATCACACCATGGTATCCCCACACACTTCATCCTGTACTGCCCCGGCCATCCTTGCCCCCCTCACCCAAGCAGGGATCCTTGAGAGTATGTTGGGGCTGGTGATGGGGGGCTGGCTGGCCTCACAGCAGTATCATCCCATGGAAACATAGGGGGTCAGAAACGCAATTTCATTTGTCTAGGCCCCATGATGAAAAGGTGGTAGAAATTGGAGAATAATTCTCTTATCTTTATTAGTCCAGTGTATTTAGCATAGTATTTTACCCTGTGGTTCTTACAAATTCCTCATGAGATAGAGTCCTTTTTTCCTTCCCCGAGTCTTTGAAATAAGCTGTGTTATTTTCCATTGTCCACATCTCAACGCAGAGCCACATCTCGAGTGGTCAGTGTGGCCCCCAGGGTGGGTCCAAGCAATACACCTCTGCCCCGCCCTGTACTCTGCCTGCTTCTCCACCCAGAGTGCCCTCTTCCCTTTTTCTTCTCTCCCAGGGCCCTCAACATTCTCGTTGGCACACAGAAGTGTGCTTCCTGACCTGGGTCAAGTCCCAGCTGTCCCGTGACCACTGCTACCAGGTCACCTGGTACTTGTCCTGGAGTCCCTGCGTTGACTGTGCGTGGCAAGTTGCTGACTTCCTGGCTAACCATCCAAATGTGAGCCTGACCATCTATGCTGCCCGCCTCTACTACTTCTGGAGACAGGATTACCGCCAGGGGCTGCTCAGGATGGCCGAGCAAGGGGCCCAGGTGCATATCATGTCCTCTGCAGGTGAGAAGTGCGGGCCAGGAGAGGGATTTCTTTATGGATACCAGAGGAACTCATAGGTACGGACGCCAGCAGAGATGAGTGTCCCAGGGGAGTTCTCCTAGTCCTGAGCCAGCCTGAAATCTAGTGGCAGCCAGGAGACCCAGACCTGGAAGGGACAGTCCAGGGAGGCAGAGGAGGGTGGCCTGGTGGCCCCTGACTACTGTCTCCACTCTGATTTCAGAATTTGAACACTGTTGGGAAAACTTTGTCAACTCAGAAAATCCTTGGGTCAATAAAGGGAACAAACTGAAAAACAACTATGAAAAACTGGTCTCTAAGCTGGATGAGATTTTCAGGTAAGAGGCTCCCTGGCGCCAAATCCCCTGTCTTCCTGGCCTCTGTGCTTCTCCTCGGCCTTCCCGGGTCCCTGACCAGACCCACTGAGCTCAGCCCACTTGCCCTCCCCACCTCAAGGCAACCTCTCTGCTCTCCAGAGCCCTTCTTTTTTTTTTTTTTTTTTTTGAGACGAAGTCTTGCCCTCAGTAGAGTACTGTGGTGTCACAGCTCACAGCAACCTCAAACTCATGGGCTCAAGCGATTCTCTTACCTCAGCCTCCCTTGCAGCTGGGACTACAGGTGTCTGCCACAATGCCCAGCTATTTTTTTGTTGCAGTTGTCTTGTTGCTTAGCAGGCTCAGGCAGGTTCGAACCCACCAGCACTGGTGCATGTGACTGGCGCCCGAACAGCTGAGCTACGGGTGCTGAGCCCAGGGCCCTTCCTATAAGAGGCTCATTTCTGCCTCTGGACTGACTTCCAGCCTCCAGCCCCTGACCTGGCTCCTTCCAACAGGGCACGGTCACCGAGCCTGGTCAGCAAACTGAAGGCAGACAGGTCTGAGTATGTATAAGGTGACACTCAGCATCTTTGAGAAGCATCAGGGCAGAGTTGACATAACAGTGAATGAATATGACCTTCTCAGGTGTGGATGCAAGGACATGCCACAGGCCAGGCTTTCCTTTCCTACCAGTTCTGGAGGCTGGAAGTCATGGTCACAGGGTCAGCAGGGCAGTATCCTCAAGGCCTCTCTCTTCTCGGCTTGCACATGGTCACTTGGGACTGTGTCCTCAGCGATCTGTCCCCTGTGCCTCTGCCCCACAGGAGCCTCTCAGTGTCTCAGAACTTCCTCTTCTAAATGGCCCAGTCACATGGGATGAGGGCTCACTTGGCAGCCTCGATTTAGTTGATTCACCTCCCGAATGAGCCAGTCTCCAAACACAGCCACACTAGCAATTGCTGGGGTTAGGGCTTCAGCACATAAACGCTGTGTGGGACACGGCTCAGCCCATGACAGTGACCTAGGGCCCTTGTGGTAGAGCCTGGCTGGGGAGTGCAGAGTCCCTATTCCCTGTGTTGTCTCCCAGGTGGCTCCTGACCTGACACTCACAGCCCCTCCATCCTTGCTGCCTCCTCACCTCTCAGTACTACCCCCATTAGCCCCAGGCCTCCCTCCTGTCACCCCTGTCACCTTGTCACACCTCCCTGAGATGGAGCTCTGGGTGAGGGCAAGCTTAGGGCTGGGAAGGGCAATGAGCAGATAGAAGACCCTCACTGGGGGCACTGCCTGTGGCTCAGTGAGTAGGGTGCAGACCTCATATACCGAGGGTGGCAGGTTCAAACCTGGCCCCAGCAAAACTGCAACAAAAAAATAGCTGGGGGTTGTGGAGGGTGCCTGTAGGCCCAGCTACTCAGGAGGCTGAGGCAAAAGAATCATCTAAACCCAAGAACTGCAGGTTGCTGTGAGCTGTGACACAATGGCACTCTACCAAAGGTGACAAAGTTAGACTCTGTCTCTAAAAAAAATAATAAACCTGAATGGGCAAGTTTACACTCACATAAGACTTTAGAGAAGGCTCAGTGCCTGTAGCTCAAGTGGCTAAGGCACCAGCCACATACACCAGAGCTGGTGGGTTTGAATCCAGCCCGGGCCTGCCAAACAATGACGGCTGCAACCAAAAAATAGCCAGGCTTTGTGGCAGGAGCCTGTAGGCTCAGCTACTTGGGAGGCAGAGGCAGGAGAATCACGTGAGCCCAGGAGTTGGAGGTTGCTGTGAGCTGTGATGCCACCACACTCTACCCAGGGTGAGAGCTTAAGGCTCTGTCTCAAAAAAAAAAAAAAAACTTTAGAGAAAAGTAGCTTTGGGGACCACGAGGAACCTGGAGATTCTCAGAGCTTTTCCAGAAAAGAGGAGAAAGGAGGAGGGAAGCAAAGAATCAGAGTGGTCCGGAAAGGCAGCTCAGGGAAAGGCAGCTGGAGCCCCAAACAGGAGGGGAGAGCAGAAGTCAGCACCTGTGTTTAGGAGGACAGAGGTGGGAGCTGCGAGAGGCTGTGGGCAGGGTCTGCACAGGGTGACCAGGGACACCTGCCACCACTGTTCTGTGACATGGGGACAAGGGTAGACAGAGTTCAGCCCTTCAGGTGCAGCTCTGAGCACCAGATGCAAAAGACCGAAAAGCCATTGGGGTTGGGGGTGGGAGGCGTGTGCAGCACCTGGAGGTGGGGTGGGGGAGGCACTTGGGGCCCACACCCCCTCCTCCTGCTGCCTCCCATGTTGGCCTTCTGAGTGGGAA
>CAUYPK010145400.1:0-39676 GCA_963574355.1 Loris lydekkerianus
AAAGGGCCAAGGAAGGGGAAGGGAGGGGGGAGGTTTTGGTGGAGGGAGGGTAATGGGTGGGGCCACATCTATGGTGCATCTTAGAATGGGTACAGGCGATTGCACTAATGTACACAGCTATGATTTAACAATAAAAAAAAATCAAAAAAATTTTTCTTATATAAAACAGAGGTTCATAATAGTTACCCTAGCAATACTATATACTTTAATGCTACTAAAAGTAGAATTCTTCCTAACCAAATAGAAACTAATTCTACTTTTAGTAGCATTAAAATATACAGTATTCTGTATATTTTAATGCTACTGAAGTATTCCATATATTTTAATGCAGTATTCTGTATATTTAATGCTACTAAATTATTCAGTATATTTTAATGCTACTAAAAGTAGAACAAGTTTCTATTTGGTTATTTTGGCATACAAGACAGCTAATGATTTTTGTATTTTGATTTTATAATTAGTCACTTTTCTAAATCTCCTTAATCATTTTCAAATGGAATTTTCATGATACTAAGATAACATCAAACTTTATATTGATTCCTATTTTAAACACTTTAAGAAAACCATGCATGCGTTGACTATTCTATGTAAATACATCTGATGTTTTAAGACTTCAGCATCTTAAAATGAAGGAACTCAAGTTTTATTAGCAGAGCCACTGTATTATCAACATATACTGATGGTGTCATTTCTATTCTTCTAGCCTCTTCTACTATTTTTCTCTTATATGTTATTTTTACCGGGTAATATTAGTGATATTGTTTCTGATTTTAATGAACGAGCCTTTAGTGCAGTGATTTTTAATTACTGAATTTTTCTTTAGTGCATAGAAGGTCATGGGCCTTTTGAAAATCTGATGAAAGATACTAATTCTATCCTCCAGATAAAAGCAAATGTGCACCCACACCCAGACTCCCAGCTTTCAAGGTTCTCCCAACCCCCTAGATACAAGTTTCCACGGACCGCCAAAGTCCATGGAACCTGATTCAGGGCTCTACCTGCCAAATGGATGTTACATTTTAATTGAAGATAGATAATCTTTGCCTCTTTAGGACACCCTCTTTGTTTTATTTTTTTCTACCTATCATCAGTAGTGTTGGATTTTACTAAATACCACCCGGATATTACAATAGACGGCACCGTTTCTTCATTTCTTCAGCCCTCCCTGTACACACACATGAGATCGTGCAGCTTCTGACACAGGAGCCAAAGTAGATTTCTCTGTGCTGTTGGGAAAAGCTATACCACTTGTTTTGGCCAGTTGGATGCTAGCTGATGAAATGTGAGCAAAAGTTTAAGATGTGCTTGTGCTGGGTTTTCCATCTTACACTCCTGTTGTTATCACAGAAAGAACATGCCCAGAATAGCCCTCGGGTCCAATGGCAGTGAGAGGCAAGTGGCCAGAATCGCCCAAATTGCAGGTCATAGCCAAACTGAGAAGCGCCCAACTGACCCAGAGACATGAGAAAAATGCTTTTGGTTGCTTAAACTGTATTGGCAGGTTTCTCCAGAGAAAATTAACCAATAGGAGATGATGGATGGATGGATGGATGGATGGATGGATGGATGGATAGATAGATAGAAAGATAGAAAGATAGATAATAGCTAGGTGATAGAGGAGAGAGAGATAGGAGATATATTAGGGTAATTGGTTCTATTTCTTCTACTTCTTAATTTTGCCAGTGCTCTTAATTTTTCTTTTAGTATCCTGTTCCTGCTGTCATCACAATTAGGGAGGCTGAGAAATTTCTTAATAGGCCATCTGCAAGCTGAACCAGGGACGCCTGTAGTGTGGCTGAAGGTCTGAGAACCTGGGAGGCTCCTGGGGCAAGTCTCAGAGTCCAAAGGCTGGACAGCCAGGAGTTTTGACATCCAAGGGCAGGAAAAGATGTGTGTTCAACCTCTGGAAGAGAGAGAGAAAGTAAATTCGCCTTTTTGTTCTATCTGATCCTTCTGTCCATTGGGTGGTGTTTGCCCTAATTGGGTGAGGGCAGACCTTCCTTACTGAGTCTATTCCAGAAACACCCTCACAAATGAGGGTGTTTCCTATTAGTGTTGAAACTACTAGTATTGATTTCCTATTAGTATTGAATAGGTTGGATATTTTTCCCCATTCTTGAGATACTATAGTATTTCTATACTCAGAAATAATATTTTGCCAGCCATCTGGGTATCCCCTAATCTAGGCAAGTTGATGCTTAAAATTAACCATCACAACCACTGAGTCCAGTAACTGATTTGTTATAGATAATTTTATAGCTAACCAATATAGATATCTAGTTATTTAATCATTTTGTTATCATTCAATTGCTACATAACAAATTACTACCACCTAGTGACTTAAACAGCACACATTTTTCATGGGCCAGGTGTCTGGCATGGCTTAGCTAGGTCCTCTGCTCAAATTCTCATGGGGTTACACACAAGGTATCGGCTGAATTGTGCTCCTATCTGGATATTGATTGGGAAAGAATTCACTTCCCAGCCGAATCAGGTTGTTGGCAGAACTCATATTTTTACGGGTATATTGCTAACATCCCTGTTTTTCTACAAGCTAGAGTCCAAGAGCCACTCTCACCTCCTAAAGGCCATACTTAAGTCCTTTCAATGCAACCTGCCCCACCGCAGGTCTATGTCTGACAACAAGGCAGCCTGATTTTTAAGAGAAAAAAAGAGAGAAAGACAATGTGACTCTGCTCAAGACCCTCTCCTAAGGCCTCGCCTAGTTAGGTCAGGCCCACCCTGTACTATCTATGTTTTGTTAAACTCAAAGTTCTCAGCAGAAGCTCTAATCACCCTGCAAAACCCTTTTATCTTTGCTATATCCTATTGGTTAGAAATAAGCTACAGTTCCCATCCAGAGTTAGGGGTCAGGGATTATTATAAATTCATGAGGGGGTCATCTCAATATTCTGCCTTCCATAATCATGTTTTTTTTTTTTTTTTTTTTTTTGAGACAGATCCTCAAACTGTTGCCCTGTGTAGATTGCCACAGCATCACAGCTCACAGCAACCTCCAACTCCTGGGCTCAAGCGAGTCTCCTGTCTCCACCTCTCAAGTATCTGGGACCACAGGTGCCTGCTACAACGCCCAGCTATTTTTTGGTTGCAGCCGTAGTTGTTTGGTGGGCCAGGGCTCGATTTGAACCCACCAGCTCAGGTGTATGTGGCTGGCACCTTAGCCGCTTGAGCCACAGGTGCCAAGCCCATAATCATGTATTAACACAGTTAATTAAAATACTATAACTAAAAGTTGACCTTCTATTTGATCCTATAATCCCATTACTAGGAATCTACCCAGAAGAACAAAAATCATTTTACCACAAAGACATTTGTACCAGAATGTTTATTGCAGCTTAATTCACAATTGCCAAGTTGGGGAAGCAATTCAAATGCCCATCAATCCATGAATGTATTAACAAACTGTGGCATATGTATACCATGGAATTCTATTCAACCATAGGGAATGATGGAGACTTTACATGTTTTATGTTTACCTGGATGGAGTTGACACATATTCTTCTTAGTAAAGTATCTCAAGAATGGAAAAAAATATCCAATCTATTCACTACTAATAGGAAATCAATATACAAACAATTGCATGCTCTCATGAATGATAAAACACAAAAATAGTCTAGCAAGGAGGAAGGGTGAGATGGGAGAGGGGAGGCAGGAGGGCAATTGGAGGGAAAAGAGAGGGCATTTGGCAGGGTCTCACCTAATGTGCACAATATGAGGGTGTTCAGCACACCCTTGGGTGAAGGGCTCTTCTACAACTTGACCTTTACCTTGGAAGTGAGAACATTGTAAAATAAAAATTTATACCCTTATGTTAATTTGAAATAAAAATAATATCCTGGAACAAAGAGTGTTTGGTTATAATTTCTAATTTCTTTAATATTGGTAATTTCTTTCACTGGTAATTTCATCTGCGCTTTTCTTCTCATATTTAAATAGGAACTTCTAGCTTCTTTGCCATCCTGGTGGGTGTAGTAGCAAAGGGTGAAGCTAACATTGCAAAATACACATCTGGAAAGTCGGCTGTGTCTACAAGGGCTCAGTCAGGGAAGCAGAATCACCAAAAATATCCTGAGAGTAAGAATGAGAAAGAAAGTAAGAAAGAATGAGTTAGAAAGATCTAAGAACATAAAGGGCAGAATGAAATGGTGGAGGATGAAAGATGACAGCAGCCTCTGTTGACCTCTTGAGCATGGTTGATGGCTGGAGGAACAAGTTAGAGCTAGTGGGGAAATATGAAAAGCTATCCGTACATGTATGGGACCACCGAAGTGGGACCCTGCAGGGGGAGCTCATGGAGTGGGCGTGGAAGAAGTCCTTTGTGGAAACTGCTCTTTTTGTAGGAACCACAGCCTCTGCACTTGAGAATGGCAGTGCTCTGGGAAGGTGACCTGGCCACAGGAGCAGAGAGCAAAGCCATGCTGGGCTCCTCCAAGCAGCTCTGCACCTGTTACCACGTCTGATCACCCCAGCCTCTGATCATCACTCTACTTCCTTGCCAACCCCCAAAGCTCACATGAATTCCCCAGCTAGTCACTCTGAGAAATGTCATTCCCAGCCTTAGACAAGTTCACTGCAGTGCCAAATTGACCGTGCACAACTCACATCCTCCTATCATTTTCTGAGGTCTAAAATGATTCAGAAAACATGAGAACAATATTGTTCCTCAAAGATGGAAAGGGCTTGCTTGGCAAATCTTTGGGTATCAGACGTGGTCATCAACAGGCAAGAGACACATAGGAGGCAAAGATACAAGTCTGGCTGCAGGAGGAGCATTCCAGGCTCTTCAGAGCCCCTGCTCACAGGGAACACTGGCTTCTCACTGTTGGGCTGAGAACCATAGTTATCCCCACAGGGACAGAAATATTCCTAGAGCACAGGCAGATGGGTATGTGCAGGCACATGGAGTAGGAAAATCTGCTTTCCTTCACTGTCTTTATGGTTTTAGCCTTTTCTTTTCTACTTGGAAGGTTCTCTTTTTCTACTCAGTGAAAGGTTTGGGCAAAGGAAAAGTGGATTCTCTTTAACAATAAGGTGTACTCTCCTTTTATTTCATGATTGGACGAGGAGCCACTCCTTCACAGGTTCCTTTGTTTTATACATCAGTTCTGTTTTCTATACATTTTTTCTTAAATTATTTTAAAATTCAAATAAATCAATTATTTAATTTAATTATTTTAAAATTTAAAATAAATTTATTTACTTTAATTTATTGACTAGGGAGTCCTTTTCCTAGTGTATACTTTTGTCTGCTTTTTTGATGGTCATCTGGTTGTAGGTGTCTGGCTTTATTTCTGTATTCTGTATTCTGTTCCATTGGCCTGTATATCTACTTTTATACCAGTGCCATGCTGTTTTGGTTATCATTGCCCTGTAGTATAATTTGAAGTTGGGTTATCATTGACTCAAAGATTGTTCAGCAACAGGTTGCTTCCATATTTGTTATTTTTGGTTAGGATATTTTGGCTATTTGAGCTTTCTTTGGTTTCTTATGAATTTTTAGGGTTGTTTTACCTAATTCACGAAAATTGACATTAGTATCTTGACAGGAATTGCCTTAAACCTGTTGATTACCTTGGGCAGTATGGACATTTGAACAATGTTGATTATTTCAATCCATGAGCATGGAATACTTTTCCATTTACTTGTGTGAGCTATGATTTCTTTTCCCAGTGTTGTGTAGGTCTCCTTGAAAAGGTATTTCACCTCTTTAGTTAAGTATAGTTCAAGTTGGTTTTGGTGGTTGATTTATTTATTTATTTTTGAAGCTGTTGTAAATAGGATTGAGTTTTTCATTTTATTCTTGGCTTGGTTGTTACTAATGTATAGAAATGCTACTGATTTGTGTACATTGATTTTGCAATGTGAGACTTTACTAAATTTATCAATTCTAGAAGTCATTTGGAGGTTTTCTAGGAATATAATCATATCATTGGTCAATATGGTTTGATAATATGACCTCCTCTTATCCAATTTGGATAAACTTTATTTCTTTTTCTTGCCCAGTTGCTCACCTAGGACTTCCATTGTTATGACAAATAAAAGTGGTGAAAGTAGGAGACCTTGTCTAGTTCTTAGAGGAGACACTTTCTACTTTACTCCATGCAGTATGATGTGGCTGTGGGTGTCATGTGTGCCTTTATTAATTTGAGGTATGTTCCTTCTATGTTTAGTTTGATAAAGGTTTTTGTCAGAAAAGGATGCTGAATTTTATCACATTTTTTTTTTTCTGAATTTATTGAATTCAGAAAAAATTGGTTTTTGGTTTTTGGTTTTAATTCTCTTTACATGATGAGGGAAGAGTATTCCCTCCTTCTTGATGTTATGCCAGTTCTTTGTAGGTTGGTAAAATTGGGTTGTGTATCTGTCTGGTCTTAATCTTTAATTTGCTGGGAAAATTATTATTATTGATTTACTCTTGCTGCTTATTATTGGTCTGTTCAGGATTTCTATTTCTTCCCGATTTAATGTTGAGAGGTCCTGTGTTAATCTATTTCCTCCACATTTTCTAATTGGTGTACACAGAGGTCTTCAAAGTGGTTTCAGATAATCTTCTGTATTTTTGTAATATCAATTGTATTAAAACATCTCCTTTTTCATTTCTGATTGAATATATATGAATCTTCTCTATTCTCTTCTTATGTAATGTAGCTAGTGGTCTGTCAATTTTGTTTATCTTTTCAAGGAAACAATTTTTTGTTTCTTGATCCTTCTTTTTTTGTGTCAGTTTTGTTTAATTCTACTCTGATTTTTGTTATTTCTTATCTTCTTTTAGTTTTGTGTGGCTTGTTATTATTTATCTAGTTCCCCGAAGTGTGAAATTAGGTTGTTAAATTGTGATCTTTCTGAACTTTTTAAAATTCCACCCTTATTTCATCATTGACTCAAAGATTGTTCAGCAGCAGGTTGTTTAATTTCAATGTTTTCATGTTTTTTTGAAAATTGTTTACTAGTTTTATTCCACTGTGGTTTGAAAATATACATTATTTCTTTTTTTTTTTTTTTTTTTTTTTTTTTGCTGAGAATTATTCTGTGGCCTAACATATGGTGTATCTCAGAAAATGTTTCATTTAATGATGAGAAGACTTTATTTTCTGCTGTTTGGGGGTGAAGTGTTCTACAATGTCTTTTAGATCCATTTGTTCTAGAGTCCCATTTAACTCTAGTGTTTCTTTGTTGATTTGCTACTTTGATAATCTGTCTAGTATGTCAGTGGAGTCCTAAAGTCCCCCACTATTATTATAATTTTATTTCCCAGGTCTGGTTGTATTTGTTTTATGAACCTGGGTGCTCCAAAGTTTTATATATACATATATATATATATATATATATATATATATATATATATATATATATATGTTATATCTTCTTATTAAATTTATCCCTCTATCAATATATAATGACCTTCTTTTTTTTAATTTACTGTTGTTGATTTAAAGTTTGTTTCATCTGATATGAGCATAGCTAATCCTGCTCCTTTTTGGTTTCCATTTATGTGGAATATTGGTTTTCACCCCTTTACCTTGACTCTATACCACTCTTTATGAGTTAAATAAATTTTTTGGAGACAGAAAATATTTGTCTTTTTAAATCCATTCTTTCAATATTATCCTTTTGTTATCAATGTTAATATTAATAGTAACAAGTGAAGTACTATTCCAGTCATCATTCTAATTGTTAGCTAGATGCTTTGTTTTCTCCTCTATGTTATTGTTTTATAAGAGGTGTACATTTTTAATTTTTAGTGTTTTTACACAGGTGAGTATTGGCCCTCATTTTTGGTGTTTAAAGCACCTTTGAGTATTTTTTTGTAGGGCAGATATAGTGGGTGACAATTTCCCATTGTGTTTGCTTGTCTGAGAAAGATTTTTTTTTATTTTTTTATTCATTTATGAAACAGTTTTGTAGGATACAAAATTCTTGGCCGATAGTTATTCTATTTAAAAAGACCAAAAATAGGACCTCAAACCCTTCTAGCTTGTAAAGTCTCTACTGAGAAGTCTGCTGTTAGTCTGATGGGTTTTCCTTTGTAAGTTACTTGCTGTTTTCATGTCACAGCTTGTATAATTTTCTCCTTTTCTGTGACTTTGGCCAATTGGACGACAATTTGCCTTAGGGATATCTTATTTGGAATCAATCTTCCAGGTGTTCATTTACCTTCTTGTATCTGAATGTCTAAATCTCTAGCAAGACAAGGGATATTTTCTTCCATTTTTCTCTCAAATAGGTCTTCCTTGCTTTTTGCTTTTTCTTCTTCTTGCTCAGAAATACCTATGAATCTTATGTTTGGATGTTTTACACTCTCCCATATTTCTCAGAGATTTCCTTCATTTCTCTAAATTATTATTATTTTTGTTCTTTATTTTTGACTGACTGAGTTATTTCAAAATTCTTGTCTTCGGGCTTTGATATTCTCTCTTCTGCTTGGTTTAGTTTCTGTGCACTGTATATTAAAATTTTGTTTCTTTATGTTGGTTTTCAACTTTCTCATTGACCTTATTTAGCTTACTTGTGATCCATGTTTTGAATTTCATATCTGACATTTCATAATTTTCCCTACAGTTGGAATCTATTGCTGGGGCGTTATAGCGTAACATTTTGTGAATATGAAAAGAGGCTTTTTTATATATTCCCAGAGTTCTTATGCTTGTTCTTTTTCATCTAGAACCTCTTCCTTCAGCTCATAACAGAGAGTTTTGCCATTCACCTGTTACTTTCTTATGGGAACTCTACTGTTCAGTGTGTGTGGAAGGGAGCCACCCTGTCTTTTGTGCTTATGCAGATAACAACTCAATGTCGTGTGGATGTCAATTTAGGTGAGTTCCCCCAAACCCCTAGGAGAGTGTTCAGATGCTAACAGGGGTACACTAGTTTATATAATCCCCAGATCTCAGGTTCCTATATGACATACTTGAGTTTTGACGAGACCAGACTGGGTTGGTAAACTTGTCTTCAATGCTCCCTGCATTCAGGGGATAGCTGTGATAGTGAGGAGTGGGGTTACTCCCTGCTCTAGAAGAACACTCAGGTGGGAGAAGGGTGGATGGACTGTGAGCCTGCCACAGGAGTGCTGGGCCCTCCTTGATGAGATTAGTAGAAATAAGCAGTTGTGGAACATGTATGCTGCTCCCACCTCCCCCTCTCATCAGTGACTGTGGCCTCTGTTCTTAAAGGAAACAAAAGCAATTGGGATCTGTTTAATATTGGTTGTAGTGATAAATACCAGAGGCCTCAGACTTCTTGATTTGTCCTTGCTTTGTCTCTTCTCTTAACTTTGGGCTTCCTTTCCTCATAGAGAGTCTGTGTTTTGCTGCAGTTTCAGTTATTATTCTGTGTAATGGTTCTAGCACTTTGGAGGTGGTGGTAACATGGGGAAGGGGTCTGTTCTATAATCTGATTATATCTCAGTATTTTAGTTGGCTTGCCTCTTGGGGTGTGACCTTCACAAGTGTTGCTCCACTGTGGAGTGGGAACGCAGTGGTGCAGCTTTCCCTTCTGCTCCCTCCTTTTATTCCTGGCTTCAGCATTCAAAACCATTTCCTTAGAGCCCTGCCCCTGTTTGACTATGTTCCAAGCCCTATCTTTCCTTAAGTGCCCTTAAGGTCAACACAAGGGACCCTCGGGTTACCACGGCAGCTAGTGACTCCTCCTCCCTCCCTTCTCATTCTCTATCCTCATCATAAAAAGGCCCAAGGTCCAGGGTGCAGGGAAGACTGGCTTACACAAGAAGGAGGCTTGAGGAGCCTTCGGGAATAAGGGGAGAAATGCCTTTTCTCAGGATGGGATCAAGTTTCAGAATGGTGCTCTGGCCAAGTCCTTTTCCTCCCTAGAGGAGGATGTCTTTGAAATGGAGGAGGCTCTGGGTATATCTCTCAATGATTACTCCCCTCTCACACTACCAGAGCCATGAGGGACTCATTCTCTATCCTCATCATAAAAACGTGGTGGGATTCCTGGAGGCAAAGCTTACATAGTTGTGGGGGTGGAGGATCTCTAAGACTTCATCCCCAGGAGTTTCAAAATTTCAGCTTTCATGAAATCATCAAAGTTGTAATATACATATTCCTACCTGTTTATGGCTCCTGTGCCTTCAGCTGCAGGAAAAAAGAATTCTGTTTTTCTATCTCTGTGGATGCACCTGTATCTTCAGGTCTCAAAATGGGTTTGCCCTGCCAGCTCAATGACAAATTGATGAAAAGTATTTGATTTCAGTTTGTCTAACTTTTTGTTGTTGTCAGGACAAGAACTTCCAAGATCTTCCATGATGAAACTGGAAGCTGTCATTACTTTTTAACATAGGCATAGAAAAGACTCTTTCCTAGATTATTTTGATTAATTCAAATGAAAACTCTAACCATCCACTGACCACGTAAAACTTGGCAGCTTGGGTTCACTGTGTCAATGTTAAATACATCTTTGTAAGTGAATTATTTTCTAAAATAAGAATAGTTGCCAACCTTGGCCTGAGGGGAAGCACTGAAGACTTTTGCCACAGATTGCATCTATTACAGTATGAATTCTTGGCACTTCTTCCTTTGTCTACTCTTAAGAACATCATCAAGCTCAACTTCGTGGCTTCCTTAAAAAAAGAAAGGCAAATAGTCTTCTTAGTGAAGTGTAACAGCTCTCCTAAAGTCACTAAGAAAAGATGCCAATCTGGTTCACATTTCTCATGCTCCTGGAAGAGGCCCATCATGATACGTAGATGCATCTAAAGGGAAATGACAGAACTTAAAAGTAAACAACCAGTCATGGAATACAATAGCTATTTTTTAGAAACAAGTCTGAGAAATATAAACTTTGAAATGAACTAAAGCAAGAATTGAGATGGAAAATTGCACAATGGTCCATTGATAAAGGCAGTGGAGGGCAAGAAGAACCTATGATTGCAGACCAGTCAGTGTGTAGAATGCCTGGGTATTCATAACAGACTTCTCCAAGACTGGATAAAACAGGAGGCAAGGAGGACAAACTTCGGTTGAACATCTACTGCACCACATTTCATTCCTTCAACTGTTCACTCATCTAAGTGAATTATTAAAGTTGTTGGACATGCATGTTGCTAGTAGACAAATAAGTAGGATCTGGCTGTTCCCTTGGAGAGCTTATGCAGTGTGGAAGGGAGCCAGGTAGCCAGGTATGTCACTGCATGCCAGGGTAATAGGTGCTGAAGACATCTGCACAGTTTTCACTCGTATGGCCTCAGAATTTGAGTTGTGCCAGGCTTGGGGAAGAGGATGCCAGGAAAGGCATCCTGTACTTAGGACAGGAGAAGCCAGGGCAGAGGGTGAGATTGAGGGTGAGAGGGAAGAATGAAGATGGCCAAGAGAGAGCGTGAGTGAAGGCCCAACGTCCAGGGTACAGGGAAGACTGGCTTACACAGGAACTGTCGGGTTGAATGCCAACCCCATTTAGGATGCTGCAGGTGGGTCAGGATGATGCTTTCATCCTTGGACAATGGGAGCCATGAAGACATTTCTACAGGATAGTCTCATGATGAGATCAGTGCCTAAGGGGACCATAGTGACATGTATATAGGGAATAGATTGGTTTGTGTCACACTGGTGGCAAGGAGACCAGTTGAGAAACTCAGGCAGAAGTAATAAGAGAGCAAAATAAGAAAGAATGGTGGGGAAAAGAGAAATTAAAGGATTGAACAGACATGCAGATGGTAAAATGGTGGCACTTGATGGCCAACTTGGTTGAAGGTACAAGGGAAGGGGAGGCACCTGAATGATCTAGGTTGTCAGTGATGGGGTGATGGGTGGTTCCCTTTAAAGGCTAAAGAATGAGGAAGAGCTTTTGTGTGGGGATGGGGTCATTATATACATTGGGATGCATTGATGGGGCTACCAGTTGGATGCATCTAGAATTTGGAATTGAGAAGAGACTTGAACTTGGAAGTTTGTCATTACCCAGATTAAGGCATTTGCAGCAGGACCCCTCAGTGTTCCCCAGCCACCCAGACATCACTTCATGTGCGTCCCTTTCAGACCTGTGGTTTGCTGTGTCTCTCTGCCTGAGACATTCTCTTGCCTTAGCCACTAGCTGGCACCTGCCCAGAGAAGCTGATGTGGAGAAATAGTCTTCAGTTGTTGAGGTTCAGGAAAGGCACTGAAGGTTTCACACCCAGCCTCTGGCCCCATGAGGAGCTGGTCTGTATGCACCCTGCGTCATGCTTCTCAAAGATTACCCCCATCTCTTCCCCCAGAGAGACTGGAGATTGTAAAGTCAAGATTCCTGGCCAGGTGCGATGGCTCACACCTGTAATCCCAGCACTCTGGGAGGCTGAGGTGAAAGGAACCCTTAAGCTCAGGAGTTTGAGACCAGCCTGAGCAACAGTGAAACCCCCATCTGTACTAGAAAAATTAGCCAGGCATGGTGATGGATACCTGTAGCCCCAGTTACTCGTGGGGCTGAGATAAGAGGATCACTTGAACCCAAGAGTTTGAGGTTGCTGTGAGCTATGATGATGCCATAGCACTCTATGCAGGGTGACAGAGAATCTCAAAATTAAATAAATAGATAAACAAACAAATAAATAAATAAGCTCAGAGTCCTGGGCTCCCTCAGAGGCTCTGATTTAGTTGGTCCAGCAGGGAGGAGAGAGATAAAGCTTGCAGATCTAACAAGATCTTTTGTGCAATTCCTCTCAGAGGGAACCCACCGAACCCAACTGTGGGAGGGGTGAGCCTGTTGAACACTCATTTTATTGACTTCCCCCCTTCCCATCTATCCCTCCCCTATCTGGCTTCATGGGCTCACACCCCAGGTGAGCTATTGGCACCCAAATACTTGCTTGATGTTTGCTTTGGTCAAATCCTAATTCTGATAGCTACTTCAGCCCCTTTCCTATCTGGAATTAGGGGATAATTGGGGGACATCTGAGAATTGTCATCGGGTTTAGAACAGATAAGGTCAACACAGGGACCCTTGGGTTACCACAGCAGCTAGTGACTCCCCCTCCCTCCCTTCCAGATATTTATGAAAATATGCACAGAGAGAAGAACGAAAATTTTCACAGGCATGAAAACCTGGCTTTTTGATCCACGATATTCAGGACGCTGGGAGGACTTCACATTCACTGAGTGCAATCAGGCTCAGTCTTGCCTTCCTTTACTGACTACCTCTTCCTCTTCTAGGGAGTGTTAGTTATTACCACTGCTGTTGAATTGCTTTGGATAAGGGAGCAAAGTTCAGTTACTATTATTGTTGTTGCTGCTGCTGTCAGTATTAGTATGCAGCCTTAGAGGAGTGGGTGTTAGCCATTGTCATTGTCACTGTTGAAACCCTATATGAGGCCCTCAGGGACTCCACAGACACCCTGAACTTGATGCAGAATTCTGTGCCTTTCTCTAGAACAGTGGTTCTCAATTTTCCTAATGCCTCCTAATACTGCAATCCTTCAATACAGTTCCTCATGTTGTGATGACCCCCAACCATAAAATTATTTTCGTTGCTACTTCATAACTGTAATTTTGCTACTGTTATGAATCATAATGTAAATATCTGATATTCAGGATGTATTTTCATTGTTACAAAGGGGTCGTGGCCCACAGGTCTAAGAGAAGGGAGCCACAGGCTTTGTTCAGGAGCTTCTAGGAATCCTCAAATGCTATCAACCTTTGATTTGAAGAGTACTTTAAGAATTCTCTATACCTCTTTCCATACTAGTTTGAATTCCCGAGTAGTGCAAAAGTGTTCCCTCTCTCCACACCCAACCAGCACCTGCAGCTTTGGTACCTTTTAATGTGGGCTGTTCTCACTGGGGTTATGTGATATCTCAGAGTGGTTTTGATTTGCATTTCCTTGATGATTAGGGACGATGAGCATTTTTTCATGTGTTTTTGGCCCATTCGTCTGTCTTCTTCAGAGACATTTCTGTCATTTCTCTTGCCCACTTATAAATGGGGTTGTTTGCTCTTTCCTTTTTGATTAGTTTGAGCGCTCTCTCTCTCGGCTCTATGTATGTATACATATATGTGTATATATATATATATATATATATATATATATATATATACATATACATATATTCTAGTTATCAGCTCTTTGTCAGATTCATAGCATGTGACTATCTTCTCCCATTCTGAAGGCTGTCTGTTTGCTTTAGTTATTGTACCCTTAGCTGTGCAGAAGTTTTATAGCTTGGTCATGTCCCATTTATTTATTTTTGGTGTTGCTGCAATTGCCAAAGGGGGTCTTCTTCATAAAATCTTTTCCCAGGCCTATTTTGTCAAGAGTTACACCTTCCATTGGATCCCCCAATCCCATTACTAGGTATCTACCCAAAAGCAAAAAAAAAAAAAAAAAAAAAAAAATCACTTTGCCTCAAGGACATTTGCGCCAGAATGTTTATTGTGGCTCTATTCACAATCACAATTGCCCAAACGTGGAAGCAACTCAAATGCCCATAAACTCAGGAGTGGATTAATAAACTGTGGTATATGTACACCGTGGAATACTATTCAGCCATAATAAAAGATGGAGACTTCACGTATTTTGTATTAACCTAGATGGAGTTGAAGAACATTCTCCTTAGTAAAATATCACAAGAATAGAAAAGCAAGTAGCCAATGTACTCAGTACTAATATGAAACAAATAAATAAACAATACATGCCCACATGAAAGAAAAAGACAAATATAATCTAGGAAGGGGGAGGGGAGAGAAGGGAAAGGGGGGGCAGGGTGATTGACAGATCTCAGCTAATGGGCACAACGTGAGGGTGTTCAGCACACACCCCAACCCCCGTGGAGCATGCAACTACAACATGAACTTTACTTTAGAAATGAAAACAATGTAACCTAAACATGTGTACCCCCATACCAATCTGACTTTTTTTCAAAGAATAGTTTAAGTCTGTGAGAATCGGGATTATGAAAAGGAAGATTGCTCTACCTGTGGGTTGCTAAGAGAACAGGGCCAACTTCGTGTGCTGGGGAGCAATAAATGCAAGGGGGGCACCGGGGGTGCTGTGGATAGTGGAGAGGGGAAAGTGTGCAGAGAGGGAGGGGACAGTCAATGGCAGTGACCTCTCTGGAGGAGCAGGTGGGGCATCTTAGGATAGCCAGGCACCCAGACAGTGACCAAGAAGAGAGAAACCATCAGCAGACAACTCCAAGGGCTCTTTTGGGGAACTCATAGTGGGGAGCTGGGGGGTGGGGCTCCAGCAGCTACTGGAGAGAGGGATGACGGTGAGAGGGAAATTATTTTTAAATGTTGATACAAAAGTACAGTGGGCCACAAGTGTTTACAAGAACATGGCATTCTTTCTTCCCTATTTTAAACAAGGAAATTGAGTCTCAAGGAAGTAAAAAAAAGAAATCAGTAGTACTCTGGGAGTCTGACAGGGAAGATCCCTTGAGTTCTTGAGTTTGAGACCAGCCTGAGCAAGAGCGAGACCCCGTCCCTACTCAAAATAGAAAAATCAGCCAGGTGTTGTAGTGGGCACCTGTGGTCCCAGCTACTGGGGAGGCTGAGGCAGGAGGGTGACTTGAGCCAAAAACTTTGAGGTGGGTGTGAACTATGACATCATGGCACTGTACCGAGAGCTACAGAGTGATATTCTGTCTTAAAAATACATGTATCTGTTTGTCCAATTTCACTGACCCCATTGAACACAGAACTGGAAATTGGGTTTAGTCCATGTCTCTTTGGAGTAAGCTTTCCACTCTGTAGTATTTGGTAGAATTACTGAAAAATCTCTGTCGTCACTCTGTAGATGACAATGCTGGATTCTAAATAGTCCATTTCCAGGATTCAGTGCTGACCTCTCTCTGGATCACTACTCAGGCGCGTGGACCCCAGACAGAGGCAAACCCACCAAAGCAGCTGTTTCCTCCTGATGTGAAGCAGGGAGCTAACCACACTGGGTGGTGCATGGGGTAAAGAAGAGAAAGTGTCCAGGAACCGGACGAGGTCGATGTCACCCAGGACACTGCTTAGGTGAGGCCGGCAGTAGTGACACATGTGTCCTGGTGCCGTCTGTCTTCTGATACCCTGGCAGAGCAGTTGGGTTGGTGCTGTCAGTAGCCTTCTCCAGAGGGCAGGGAGCCCGTCACAATGGGTCCAGGCAGAGCCACGTAGTGGCTGAGTGGTGACCTATGATCATCTGCAGCACACACGGGGAGAGCAGTGGCCGGTCACGTGCAGACAGCAGTTGTGCGATCCTTGAATCTTGCCAAAGCCTCCTCCTGCACTAACTGGAACTAGAAATGTCACAGTTGTCGAGTCACGGGGAGACTGTGTGAGGACAATCACAAAGCCAGAATTCTGACCACAGCAGAGAACCAACTGCCAAGCCAACTGGAGGAAGGTTAGATCCCTCTGTGTGCTCATTGTCTCTGGAACAAAGTGTCACTTCATACTCAAAACGTCTTTGCCTCCTTGACTTTTCCCTGCAATTAGCTGTATTGAAGTGACAGTGGGGTCTGGGAAGAAGTGGTGAGGGAGACAGCGAGAAAGCAAGATTGGAAGCTGCTTGCTTACATGTACAGCCCAGCAGACACAAGGAGGGCAGGGTGACTCCATGAAGGCAAAGTAGCTTAGCCAGCCCGCAAAGCACCAGGCCTGCTTCTCCCAGCAGCAATGCAACTTGCATCCATCACGAAAGAAATGAAGAAGGAAAGAAGGGAGGGACGGAGGGAGGGAGGAAGACAAAGAAAATGTAGAAAAGAATATTAAGACTTGATTGAAGCAAAGCCACGAAATATCAAGGTTTGGCTGAATAAAAAATGTACCTAGTTGATCATTTACTTTTGTGTATCTGAGCTCCAAACCTAGTCAGCTAAGGCCTCCTGTTTTAAGTAGCGTGTCAGTCAACTTCCCAAAGGAAGGCAGGCGGCATTAGCAGGGGAGAAGCTGGTGCCTTAAACCCTGTCTTCTCTTCTGGATGCAAAGGAAGGAAGTAGTCTACCCCATGGGGGAAAAAATCAGAACGGAAGCCCAAAGCCAGATCCGCAAAAAAGTCACCATGAGGGCTTTACCATCTAAAAGGTTATTGGCAAGTTAGTGGCCCATGTTGTGTGACAGCGTCAGTTCTGCTTTGCAATGAATGAGCCAGTGCTACGCTCGAAACCAAAAATTGCCAGGTGGTTATGGACCATTCGAGCACACGAGGATTTTGGGGTGGAGGCAGGTTCTATTTAGATGTCGCAGCTCCCAGTACAAAGTCACGAACGAGGGTTCCGTTAAACTTCTGTGAGGCTCAGAGATGTTCAGTAATGTCTTCAGCCCTGTCATGCCTGACGGCAGGTGTGTGACCCCACCAGGAGGGCCGGGGAGGTAAACAGATGGAGTAACTCATGCAGACCTTGTGGTTTAGTGCCTGCTACCGGCCAGGTACTCAGCAACTAAGTACACATGGGTTCCATTTCCATCTACGTTTCCCTACCATTTAATCACTAGCAAAGATCTGGCCAAAGAGCAGTTTATGTTACAGAGTAATTTGAAGGCACTTAATATGATTTTAATAGTCATTTCTAGGCGGTGCTAGTTTGGGATTTTAAAACAAAACAAAACACACCATTTAAAAACGAGTTAAGCGTGCTCAATTCCACAGCACGTGTACTAAAATTGGAATAATACAGAGGAGATTAGCGTGGGTTCTGTGTAAGGCTGACACGCATATTGGTGAAGTGTTCCATATTTTCAAAGATGGAGGCTTTACATCGTTTGTGTGTGCCCGGATGGAGCTGAAACATATTCTTCTTGGTAAAGTACCCCAAGAATGGGGGGGAAAAAGTATCCAATATACTCAATACGAATATGAAATCAATATATAAACAATTACGCGACCACAAGAAAGGTGAAACACAAATATAGTCTAACAGGAAGAAGGGGAAAGTGGGAGGGAAGGAGGGAAGGCAGTTGGCCGGGTCTCACCTGATGGGCACAAGGTGGGGGTGTTCAGCATGCCCCCTGGGGAAGGGCTCAGCTACAATTTGAACTTTACCTTAGAAGCAAAAATAATAAACCTAAACATCTGTGTCCTCCTATTAATTTGGAAAAAAAAAAGCACAATCAATAAAAAAAAAGAGTTAGCAGATTTATGTGGTGATCAAAGAATAGAAAAACTAAAAAAAAAAAAAAATAGGTAATCTAAACTGAGTTCATGAATGAAGCAATGCTAGGTGATTTTTGAATGTCTGAAAAATGATGGGAGGGAACCCAGGATAAGATGAATTAAATAAGGGAAGAATAGAGGCCAGACAGAAGGACTCTGGCTGTGGACTTAGTGCTGCCCTTCCGTCTAAGCACGGTATGGTAGGGACACAGGGCCGCATCCTCATGGTACCCCCTGTCCCCTTCCTCTGACCCCCTGTCCTCCTGGCTGCTGTCTTCAGCTGAGCTCCCCTGCCCCCCTCCTCAGGTTCTCCTAAAACTACCACTTGAGACAAAAGATGACATGATTTTCATCCAGATCATTTTTTTTCTGTTTTGGAATGTTGCATGAGAAATTAGAGTCCAAAGCCGTTCATTTTGACCGAACACGCTGTCTTCATTTTTTTCTGTCTGATTCCACACTTACTTTCTGAACAAGAAGAGAAATTTTGGATTGGTTGGTTGTGAAAAGTGAAAGGGGGAAAAAAAAAAAAAAAAACGTGGACAGAAGCACGCCCTTCTCCCTGGGTTCTTAGCATTCTGCAACGCACCTGTGTTAAAATATGAAGAAATAAAACAAATATAAATTATGCATTTTCCAACTTAATTTAAAATGCATTATGCTACGCTTTGTTCTCTGGAATTAGTCTTATTAAGGGGACAGATCTGTATGGATTAATTTTGAGTCAGTTTATTCACTTCTTTGTAATTCAGTGGCAAGGATTTTTGTCCCCAGGCATCAAATTAATTTTTTTTTTTTTAACTGTAAGTAACACAGACAAAATATAGGCCTTTTTGTGTTATTTCTTTGTTTACCTAGCATGCAACATTGTCCCATATTTCCACCCCATCTTGAATCTCTCTCTTTAAAGAACAAAACTTTCCGAATGATTTTTAAAGCAATGTAGTAACCTTTGTTACAATATTGGAGTTAAATACAATAATAGCATTATCCCCTATCCAGTTTTCATTTCTATTAGAGTGCCTCCCTCCGATTCAAATTCAGAGGCGACCAGTCCCCAAGCCCCTGCCTTTCCAATAATTTTGGCAACATATGGAATGCTATTTTATGACTATTTAATATACGTTACCAAATCAACATTTGTAAGTATCGTTTTAGTACAGTAATTCTTTGTTCCACTTGGGCATTTTAAATCTTTATTCCCCCCACCAAAACCAAGCAAGAAAATAGTCTGTATTCTTAATTAGTCTTCTTTAAACAAAATATCCTTTCATATGCGCTAATAAAGACGAAGGATCATTCCTCCTCTTGTTTAGATAACTGCTTGCTGTAGTATAAAATTGTAAGAGATGTGGTGCAGATCAAGTTGTGGGCTTGAAGTGGGGAAGAGGAGCAAGCTGTGCCATGATAAGCAGATTTTAATGATTTACTATAAATCAGCATTTTTGCCCTGTCAGTGAGATTGAAGAGGCAGACAGCTCCTCATGTGTCTGCCGAGCAAATGTCTGCCTGATGAATCATGTGGTCTGAATCACTGATCACAACACTCAAACGCACATCCAAATAATGAGGCACACACACACATGGGCTCCGATGCCCGCTCCAAGGCAGCAGGAAAAGATGTTTTTTGGTTGTGTGATAGTTAGACCCTCACACTGATCCTCGGAGGACTCCACGGAGGGGAATAGAAGTGTATATTACCCGCTTAACCGCTGGTGCCCGAATATAGACTGATCTGCATAAATGCTCTTCCTCCCCCCAGCCACCAGACTTTTGATGAGAATCTAATCTAGTCTTGAGGAGAAGGGAAGGGGTTGGGGGGGGGGGGGGAGACAGGCTGTAATAATGAACCTAAATGTAAAGAATCTGGCTGCAGAAAGCAATAGAAATTGGGGCTAATTTCCACTGAATGAAGACTCATTTGGTCTGGGGACTGCTCTGACAGTGACCCCCACCCTTCGCTCACTCCTAGCCCCTTGGCTTCCTCTGCCAGTGTCAAGCAGACACACCCCCCCCCAGATGATTGCGTCACAGGCGTGTGGGACCCCCTCCTGGGGAGGCAGGACCACCCATGTTGGAAGGACCCATCTGGAAACTCGGTATGCTGGACCCCAGACTGGACAGTGGATGGAGGAGCCAGGACCCTGAGCTGCCTCTGAGCCCACCCTAGATCAGGACTTGGTGGATATTTAGGAAGCCTTTTCAGTGACCCAGAAGCTGTCCATGATGGCAGCCCCGGGGCCCCTCCTCTTGACCGCAGCAGCCTGGGGCCAGCCTCTCTCAGATGCTGCTCCATGTTTTTGTCCTTTTAACACAGTCGTGTGTCCTCCTGGATACCTGCTGTGGTCTGCTCAGTGGTAAGACCATGTCAACCCTCTGAAAACCCTCCAGATATCCTGCACAGAGTGCAGGCTTCATACCACTCACCCAGCCCTATGAGCAATGAATGAATGGGGGCCAAGCGTTAACTATCCAAACTCAACGAACTCCCCAGCTCCCTGCAGCCACGCCCCTCAGAAAATGTGAGGTCATCTGTGGGCTAAGGATGACCAGCTGCCCTTTGTCAGCTTCTTACCCACTCCCCCTGGCATCCAAACTCCTGCCCTGGTGCCGGCTGAGAATCCTCCAGGGCCTCATCCCAACTGTGGACATACCGGGTGTCACGCTGCTCAGGGAACATTCCCCAAGATAGGTCTCAACTCCAGCTGCTGAAAAAAGGGCGCTTTAACTACCAAGGCATCTTCTGCTCCATTCCTGTGCATACCCCACATTCCAGCTGTGCCCCAGAACACGCTCCAGGCTCCAGAGATCCACACTTGCACTCCTGGCCTCTGTGTGGGAGGTCCACCCCACCCCATGTAGGTCCCCGCCCCACGCCATGTCTCCTTCCCACACTGGAAGTCACCCCTCCCCCTTCTCTAAGCCCCATGATGCTTTGGGTGCTTTGTCCATTCATTCAATCAACTCATACTTAACAGAAGGCTCTCTGGTCTTCAAGTCATACTTAGCACAAGGCCCTCCACATCCTGTCAAGGGATATGAAGGTCATGGAGCATTCAAGCCTCTGGGATCGTCCCTGGAACTACGGCTTCCATGTCTGCTACTGGCACTGAAAATAAGTATGCTACAGATGGGTGACTGAGTACCTTCTGTATGCAGGGGAGTGTTCTGAGAACCTGCCGTGTGCAGGATGGTGTTCTGGGCACCTGCTGTAAGCTGAGCAAGGTTCTGGGCACCTGCTATGTGCTGGGAGGTGTTCTGGGCACCTACTATGTGCAGGATGGTGTTTTGAGCACCTGCTGTGTGCTGGGAAGTGTGCTGGGCATCTGCTGTATGCAGGGCAGTGTTCTGAGCACCTACTGTATGCAAGATGATGTTCTGGGCACCTGCTGTATGCTGGGTGGTGTTCTGGGCACCTGCTGTGTACTAGGTGGGGTTATGAGCACCTGCTGTGTGCAGGGCAGTGTTCCAAGCACCTGCTGTGTGCTGGGTGGTGTTCTGAGCACCTGCTGTGTGCTAGGCGGTGTTCTGAGCACCTGCTGTGTGCTGGCTGGTGTTCTGGGCACCTGTTGTGTGCTGAGCAATGTTCTGGGCACTTGCTGTATGCAAGGCAGTGTTCTGGGCACCTGCTGTATGGAAGATGATGTTCTGAGCACCTGCTATGTGCTAGGCGGTGTTCTGGGCACCTGCTGTGTGCAGTTTGGGGTCTTGAGCACCTGCTGTGTGCTGGGCGGTGTTCTGGGCACCTGCTGTGTGCAGGGCAGTGTTCTAAGCACCTGCTGTGTACTAGGCGGTGTTCTGGGCACTGTAATGACCTTGACAGGGCTGAACTGAACAGGGTCACTCCCAGGGTGGCTCCAAGGACATGTGTCCTGTGTCATTGTTCAGAATCCCACATTTAGAAGGACCCTTTCTGGTTTAAAGTCACCATAATAAAATTTGTTAACTGTTATTGAAAAAGCAGGCCTACCTTTTTGTTTTTTTTTGAAGGGTTTTCACTTGAGCTGTGAGGAGCGTGGTGATAGACAAGTGCCTGGGTCAGAAGGGCCTTTCAGATGGTTCTAGCTGGTGGAAGGTGGGGCCGCTGCATACGGGGGTGAAGGACGCTGGTGAGAGTGAGGAGCTCTGAGTGCCATGCATGCTGGGAAGCCCAGCCCAGGCAGGCTGAGATAAACCAGTCAACCCCATGTGTGAAGTGAGCCAGTTCACCCCACGGGCTACCTCATAAGTGCCTGGCCTTTGGTTATGATTCAGTGTGGGGGGTCCTGTCACCTCCTTCCCTGGCTGGCAGTGGACAGACCAGGCCGTCAACACCAGCAGGCAGGCAGCCTCACCTTGGTGCAGGCTCAGGAGCTGGAGCCTCATCCATTCACCCCCCCCCCCCCGGGTCTTCTTTGTCCTTGTATTCACCTGATTGTGCCCTGGGAATGTCTACAGGAAATGGAGAGACCCCACAGAGGACCTGGAGACACCCCAGCCCCCGTGCTGCTCCCTGTCCTGAGTGCATCCTGGGACTTTCTGATGCAGGTGATGATGCCTTTGGGCCTGGGGCACGGGGATATGGCTGAACAGGTGCCAGGGCCTTCCCTTCTCTACTGATGTATCCAGGTCCAGACCCGTTGTGGAGTCTTGGAGTGCGCTGATGGGCTGTCAGAGCTTGGCCCCCGTGAGGTGGTCATGAATGGGGTCTGTTGCCTGTGAGGAGTGCAGCCTCATTTTGGCCACTCACTGTCCTGCTGATGGCTCTCTCCTCCCACCACTGGAGCCTCACCTAGCCTGGCTTCCTGGCAGGAAAGACAGCAAGCCTGACATGTCATCCAGCCTCACTAGGAGGACTTGAGGTGACAAAGTAATGCAGCACCAGGCACAGCAGCTGGCACCCTAGACTCTGCCACCTCCTTCAGGCTGTCCTCCATCATCTGCAGTCGTCCCCCTGGTCCTTGAGACACACTCCCACAGCAGCGACTGATCCTCTGTTGTCACGTACCACCAATGACATTCTTATGCAATAGCGACCTACATGTGGGAAAAAAGTTCCCTGAGAGCAGAGAGCTCAGTCAGCATGATGCCATGTGGAGGCACAGATGGCACCACTCAGCCCCCCAGGACCTGGTACCTGGAAGGTGTGTGGGAAAGGTCAGGGGACGGGAACAGATTGGGGGGGGGGGCGCAGCCACAGCACAAGCCGAGTGTGAGCAGGGCCGAGGAAGGAGGCCGTCAACACAACAAGGAGCGACACCAGGCACCGGGCAGTTGAAAGCAAATCTCAGCCGCAATGTAATTATCCGCCCAGAAAAGAGGGTCCCCTCTCGTGGGACCATGTGAGGAGATGGCACGTAAACTCGCTCCAGGTCAATTTAAAGGTTAAATGGAGGTCAGTGAGGCGGGGGTGGGGGTGCTGAGAGCATCCCCGATACCGGAGTGGTCTCATGCCAGTCACTCCAGAGTTTAACCTTTGGCCCTGACATTCATCTGAAAAAGAAAAAAAAAACAAAAACTGTGAAGCAGATAATTGGGTATTAGTACACATACCATTTTAGCAATCTTAGAAAATAAAAAAAGAAAGAGTGATTGCAGACCCAATGGCAGTTACTTTAGAAAGATAGTAACGTGTAATTCCCAGTTTCCCAGACTGTAACTTTTGCACTTACCACTAATTTCTCCACTGCTCCAAATGCAGTGTGTACATTTAGTTCAGAATTTATCATCACCGTTTGTGTATATTACGCCAGCGGCATGATCCATTCTCATGAAGCTAATGCTTGGCATTAGGAAAATGGACTCCATGTGGATCTGGCCAGGCTCCATCCTCACACACCCCACCCCCGAGTCAATGCTGCAGGTTTGGGGGGGCCCGTGTCCCTCCCCCAGAGGATAGGAGGCTTTACGTTTCTGGCGGTACCTCCAGTCGGCACTGTCTGACGACTGCAAGTTGCTGGTGACCATTGTCTGTGGATGTAAAAATCAATGACCTACATAAGATTTTGATTTTGCACTGGAGTTGAGGGAAGGAGAGAGAGAGGGAGAGGGGGACTGCCATGTGGAAGAAAATAATGCAACAGTCAGGTTCAATATTAGCATGTTGGACTCCAAATTATATTTTCAAGAAGATATCTTTTCTCTTTTCCTTTTGAACAGGAACATATTTAATTTCATAGTCGTTTGATTAAAACAGTTAATTATATTAATGTGTTATTGAGATGAGAGTTCTGGTCATTCCATGGTGGACGCTCCCTCAGATACAGAGTACAAAACCTCGTCCTTCCAAGACTGTTTGGGAGCTGCTGAAACCAGGACCTGCTATTGAAACCCCTCACTGGATACTCAATCCTTGTTTTTATTTTCTTAAAAGAGAGAGAGAAATAAAAGAGAAAAACCCTCAAACTGCTGATTTCTGCAGAAAAATCTGTAAATGAACTGTTCTATTAGCACAAACATACCGGAGTCTTTAGAACCCTTCTCTTCAAAAGCATAATTAGGTATTTATTTCAGACATACTAACATCTTTGCAGTAGCTAATAAGATGCAGCCCATTTGAATATTAATATAATAAATGATTAAATTAAACAGCAAGATTCAGATTCAGAAATAGCCTTTATAGGTCCCAGGGGGTCACTAAAACTGTTTCCATTTCTTCCTACAGTTAACATAGTGCAAGGGGCATGAATGCATAGAGCAATATTTGTCTTATGAAACGCGGAGTTTTATATGGTGCTATTCAGTTTTATTACTCCACAGTTTGAATCTGGGGCCCAGAGTGAAGTCACCAGGCTGAGGCCTGACAGCCCCTCTTCCTGTCTCAGTGCCTGCCGGCATCCCAGAGACCTCCACTGCCTGGGGAGGAGTCCTCGCTGGTAGCCTCGGAGCCACTAGGCACCCACACGGGCAAGCACAAGGTGGACTCATAATGGGATAAAAACAAAACAAAACAACAAAGACCAGAAAACCAACTGATTCCATGTACCGAACCGTCTAGGTTGTGCTGTGTGTGTGGCTACGTGGGTGTGTTTCCCTACGTGTACGTCCCACATAATACAGCACATGTGTGTGGCTGGAAGGCCACACCCAAGAGCCGGGGTGTGGTCTGGGGCCAGCTGCACCAGGATGTGGGCACGGGCTTCATCTCACAACTAAGAGGGACCCCCTCCCCCAACTCCACTGGCAAGAAAAAGAATAGGCAAAGTCGGCAATTATAATTGGCCGTTATTCTAATAAAGGTGGTTCCCTTTTTAAATTAGTTCATGAAAACTGCATACTCTCCAAATCCCATGAACCCGAGATGTGTTAATAAACATCTGGCCGTGGTTTTTGCTTAATTAGCATTCCTTAGTTTGGACGGAAGTCTGTTTATGTAAAACAACACACACACACACAAATATACAGATTCTATTCTGCAAGCCACAACCCCCCAGAAATCCAAACCAGGCTCCCCTAATGGTCAGTGGGAGATTTGGGTCTTTCCACTACTCCTGTTTGTCAACACAGCAGTGGAAGAGAGGAGATACTTGGATCTGAGCGCCTCATTTTACGATGCAAGCCTCAGATCCAGCATCTAATAACCCGATACAGTCATGCTAAGAAATATTCACATTTTTGAAATAAAAAAGATATTGAAGCTTGGAGGTCTGCTTGAATAAAAGAAGAGAAAAGAGAAAGAAAGAAAACAACACAAACCAACCTCAGGCATGTCCGCAGGTCAAACTATTATTATTAACCACGGCTCCAAATCTCCCCATCTCTCTAAGGAGCAGCACTGGCCGGGAGGTAATGGATAAGAGGCAACCCGGTTTGCACCACTCCACTGTCTAAATTAGATAAAAGAAAAGTAGGAAGAAAACTCAAAGATAAGTGGTACAAAGTAAATCAAAACAAATCATCTTACCAAACTTTATTCACATCTGATACCATTTTTAGAAATTAAGGTCAGTTTTGTGGAACTAATAGGGAGTTATACCTATATATCTTGGACACCGTGACAATACTGGACGGGAAGATTTATACACCGTGGTTGCAGATGCAGAAGAAAGATATGAAAGATCAAATGGAAGTGCATGATAACAAATGAAAAATGGTCCCCACAGCCCATAAATTAATTGAGAAAAGAAGGTTGTCATTATTTGAACATGCTTTAAAATAAGGTATGGGGTCCAGATGGCTGAGAATAGATAGGCCCACAAAGTTTGAGTAATTGATGACTTAAAAATAAAACAAGATCTTAAAGAAATGACTCACCTTGGGCAAGTTAGAGGAGGAATATTATAAGGAAAAAAAAAGAGATTAAATAAAGCCTGCAGAGCAAGAGTGAACCCCAAATCTCTGGGATCGTTAAAGCTGAAAGGAAACGTAAAAACAGACCGTGCATTCGCCCAGATTCAAAGTGGGGGCTCCGGTCAGAACAGGGCCTAATAGAGCCGCATTTCAGATGTTAGCTCACTCCCCTACTTAGCTTCCTTTGGGGTTTTGTGCTGCAAATATACCCTTTTGCCTTTTTTTTTTTTTTTTTTTCTTTTAATGGTATCAAAATAGGGCTGCACTGAGGTAGGCCACCAACGTTGTTGCAAAGAATAGTTTTATGCTGCTGCTTCTTAAGTTAATCTCCCACTGGAAAATTCAAAAAACAATTTGCCTTTGGGGGATATACGTGGAGGGTGGGTGGCAGCTTGGGAATTTTCTTGGGGTGGAGGGCTGCCAAAGAAGCAAAGTCAATTGATTTTCCACAGCCGTAGTAGACAATAAACTTCCCTGAGGAGGGGATATCTATCGCTCCCTGCCCAGACAAACCCAGCTCCCCTCTTTCTCACTGCCAATGGGAAGACAGCGCTTATCTTTGGCACCGTCTCCTGGAAACAATATTTCTGGGGTAAAGGGATGCTAAACGAATTCTAATCAATAGTGCAAATTCTCCCTCCCTCCCTTCCTTCCTTCCTTCCTTCCTTCCTCCCTCCCCTCCCCTCCTTCCTTCCTTCCTTCCTTCCTTCCTTCCTTCCTTTTTTCCTTCCTTTTTTCCTTCCTCCCTCCCTTCCCTTTTTCCTTCCTTCCTTCCTTCCCTCCTTCCTTCCTCCCTTCCTTCCTTTTTTCCTTCCTTCCTTCCTTCCTTCCTTTTTTCCTTCCTTCCTCCCTTCCTTCCCTCCTTCCTTCCTCCCTCCCCTCCCCTCCCCTCCCTCCCTCCCTCCCTTCCTTTCCTTCCCTCCCTCCCCCCTTCCTGTCCATCTGCCTCTCTCCCCTCTTTCTTCCTTTCATTTCTCCTTTCTAAAATTTCTTTATTTTATTTATTTATTTATTTATTTATTTACCAGCAATTCCTTCCTGCCCGCCTGCCTTTCACTCCTTCCTCCATCTTTCTAATCACTACTTGTACTACCATCTGTAATTTCACCCAGATCCCTGAAACACAGGAAATGGAAGCAGCGGTGCGGCGTGTTCCATATTTATGACTTCTCAGTACATTAGAGCATTTACTGACTTTGGAGAGCCCCCATCTGAGCACGGCGCGGTGGAAACACTCTCCATACAAGCCAAAAGAGGCCGGCGCAGGGCAGAGCGAAGCCTCCCAAGTGCGCTGATGATGTCTCTCCAAGGCTCCCCAGCAGG
This sequence comes from Loris lydekkerianus, assembly GCA_963574355.1. Lineage (NCBI taxonomy): Eukaryota > Metazoa > Chordata > Mammalia > Primates > Lorisidae > Loris > Loris lydekkerianus. The sequence goes on from CAUYPK010145400.1 coordinate 27,676, forward strand.
GCCCTGCTGGGTCCTTGTTTTAAATTGTTTTCTCCCCTCTACTTTTCTCCTTTACATACATATATATTTTTGCCCTCAAAGCCACATATTTGCTGTTCACGCTAACAGAGTATTATGAATATCCCAAATGCAGAGAGAGCCCTGGGAAAGAGTGCCAGGCAAAAAGGCCAGCAGGGGCTCATGGAGGCCGGCAGGGGCTTACAGAAACCACCATGGGCACACGGAGGCCAGCAAGGGCTTACAGAAACCACCATGGGCGCACAGAGGTCAGCAAGGGCTTACAGAAACCACCATGGGCGCGCGGAGGCCAGCAAGGGCTTACAGAAACCACCATGGGCGCACGGAGGCCGGCAAGGGTGCACAGAAACCACCATGGGCGCACGGAGGCCAGCAAGGGCGCACAGAGGCCAGCAGGGGTGCACAGAGGCCAGCATAGGTGCGCAGAGGCCAGCAAGGGCTTACAGAAACCACCATGGGCGTGAGGGGACCAGAAGGGGTGCACAGAGGCCAACATAGGTGCGCAGAGGCCGGCAGGGGCTTAAAGAAATCACCGTGGGTGATCACCGTGCGGAGGCCACTGTGGGTGTGTGGGGGCCAGCAGCAGCACCCGCAGCCCCTTCCTTTGCCCAGTGAGATGCCAGTCTGTGTTATCACAATGCCCTCCTCCACTGCGTGTCCCCAGTTCCTTGCATTAAACTCCTAGGCAACTGATTACTGAAGGAAAAAAAAAAATACACACAGCAGAATTGCAGTGCTGCTGGACGTGTACAACCACTGACAGCCTTCCTGTGCTGAAGGGTATCAAGCATATACGTGTGTTTTTGCAACCTGTGTGCCTGCTGAAGCAAAAACTGCTGTGTGACACTATCAAGGCAAAGGTGAAAAGTCTTGCGTAGATGGCTGGGCGCTGTGGTTCTCATCTGTAATCCCAGCAATCTGGGAGACAGAGGCAGGTGGATCGCTTGAGCTCAGGAGTTCAAGACCAGCCTGACCATCCTGAGGCCAGGAGCGAGACCCTGTCTCTACTAAAAATAGAAAAACTAGCCAGGCACAGTCGTGAGTATAGTCCCAGCTACTCGGGAGGCTGCAGCAGGAGGATCGCTGGAGCCCAGGAGTTTGAGGTCACTGTGAGTTATGATGACACCGTGGCACTCTACCCAGGGTGACAGAGTGAGACTCTGTCTCAAAAAACAAAAAGTCTCCTGTAGGGCTCAACTACAACTTGAACTTTACCTCGGAAACACAAACAATGCAATGTAATCATTAATCTGAAATTTTAAAAAAGAAAAATAAATAAAAAACAAATTAAAAATAAATTTGCTCGGCACAGTTCACTGCCCTGTTGTTAAGGTCCATTAACCTCCCAGGAGGAACACACACGGCATCAACCAAGGTGTTACCCTCGGTGCTGAAGACAAGCCACAGGGCTTGGAAATAATCTGCAGACAGAACGTGCAGGCAGCAAACATTTCAGGGGAGAGGCTTGCCAGGGGGCTGATTTGAATACTCTGCCTGGAGATTTATTTTGCCTTATTGTCACTGAAGGCGCTGCCCTCCCCCTCTCCTCGCAGCCCCCCTCGCGTTTGACCGAGTGGAAATGGCTATGTCTTAGGAGAAGCTAAAAATGGATGAGAAGTATCGGAAACATGAACTTCTGCGGTTTAAAAAAAAAAAAAAAACGGTTCAGAATAGACGCGCCAACTCCTTTACATGTTCGGAAGAAAGAGGGAACAATTTTGTGAAATGCTAAGGCAGTGCAAAGTGAATGTTAAATAGTTTTTATCCACCAAAAAAAAAAAAAATAGACTTATTCAAATGCATGTCTTGCTTGTCTTTAACTAAAGTGAAATTTCTTAAATCCAGCTGTAGCCTTACGAGTGGGGGGTGGCGTGAGGGGCGGGGGTGGGACGACGGGATCACAGAACAGCTTCCCTGAACCGAACGTCGTGTCATTTTAAAAGAGATACATGCTATTGATTTTTTTAAAATACAAATTTGGCAGATTTCACATGATCCATTACGTTTCTCGGGACGGTGAAGATGCAGCTTGCATGATTTATTCAGAGGAAGGTCCATTTTTAGCTATATTTAAGTCTCCTATTTGTTATTTAACACATGTCTAATGTTTTCTGTTCCTGCTGTGCACAGCTGCGAGCTGCTATTTTTTGGCAATTTTTGTGACTGGGAAGTGATTTGTGTCTTTGCATCTCACCTTTCTCTTCTGTGGCCCTGCTGTTTTGATTTTGTTCCCCCCCTAAACTTTGAGAAATAACTTACTCCATGTCGCGACCTCTGCCTCACCTTGCTGGGCAAACAGGAAGATGTTAAGGGGCCCAGCCAACCGCGACAAACCTCTTACAGGGTTTCTAGAATGACATCTCTGGGAGCTGGGGTGAACTGAAATTTCAGCAAATTTATATTTAAAAAAAAAAAAAAAAAGATTTCTCATCTTAGCCCCTCAGTACGGATTGAAGCTGGTGATTTGGAAAAATGTCTGTCCTCCCAAAAGAATGTCTGTTACAATTTAATTTGACGCTGACATGATCTGGCAGGAGTTAGCCAGGTAGGAACCTAAGTTGTAACTGTCACCTAGAGAGGGTCAGTTATACCCTGAAACTGTTTGGGGAAACACATTCCAAGCTTCTGGAGTCACTAGCCCCTGCTAAGCACTTACTGTAACTGCCTCTCTGAAACCACTGCTCTCTTTAAGAACAATGGGATACCCCTTAGGGGTAACTGTCAGAGGCCCTGTCAAAGACATCCCTGTACCCACTGAGCTTTATTCTTCCCCATCCACCTGTCGAGACAGACATAAGTAGCAAAGAGCTAAGACAGGCCTGGGCAGACGGTCGCCTTGCCAGCCCAGTTTGAATCTATCACATATAAGTAAAAAGTCTGTAAGTGTTTATCTGATTCAGGCAAACACAATGATGGCACTGAGTAACTTGGTGATTTATTTTTCCAGAGCCTAAAGGATCCTGCTTAATATTGCTTGATCTACGCTAACCTTCCCTTCACAGGATCTGCCGTGGAGAGCCACGCTGCCGTGGTTTCATCCCGGCCTCTCACTTATCTGAAACACACTCTCTGACTGTGCTGTGAAAATTGAATCTTTTCCTCACAATCTTAGTGACATGAAAAATATATAATACAGTAAATGATTAATGCAGTTATAAACTATACCTGAGATAAGATTTAAGTATTCATATTTCTATCATGTTAATACAACACGATAAACCCATGAAGCAAACTTGACCGGGACATTTGTTATTCTGTCCGGTGTTCAATTATTCTTTGTCCAAATACAATTTAGGGGCCTGCTGTAATGCAGTCACTTGGTGCAACACATTATGTGCTTCTGGGAGATAATAGGCTACCTCCGTCCGTGGTCAGCCGAGGAGACCGGCTCTGTAAAAAGCCCTGCCCAACGCAGAGAAATAAGCAGACAGCACTGGCCCAGGGCCGGAGGAAAGTCCTCCTTGAAAAGATCTTTTGTACCAGCATGCCAAGATCATTTCATCCACCCTCCCCCCCTGTGATATAAGAGAGTCTCCCGTTAAAGGCAAACTTATTTGCTGTCATCAAGAAGAAGCTTAGTAATAAGTGATGCTGCTTAAAAGCTGCCTTCCCCAAGCACTGAATATCGTATTTTTTTTTTTTTTTTAACTGTGACTATAAGAGAAGCCATTTCTTTGTTGGCTCCAAATGGCCCCCATTCCTTCCTTGTGCAAATTGCTCACACACGCCAATGTGCCATTCACCACCCACCTCATTATTTTTATACTTCCGATGATGTCGATTTTGATTTTCAAATGCCAGCCATTTATAGCTCATTCTAAAACACACACACACACACACACAAAAAAAAAAAAAAAAATTAAATGATTCGCAATCTCTGTCATTAGCTGGTCTGGAGGGTACTCCAGCTACGTCGAGGAAAGGCAGCTTAGCACAGTAGCCCGGCACCTGTGTTGGGTGTTCCAGGTCTGTCCCTCCTTACGTAAGATACCCTGAAAAAGTTACCTCTCTACAAGCCTCAGTTCCCTGCCTATGAAGGTAAAATAATGCTTTCTACCCCTTAGGTTTGATAACAGCGTGCGGCACATAGAAAGTTCTCAGCCAGTGTTAGTAACGGCTGTATTGTCTTTATTTCCTGGCTGACCCTGGATACCCATCTGCTCAGAGCTGGACAGGGCCACTGGGTTGCCACACCTCGTTTCTAGACTCCAGAAGCTGTATCTGCTTTAGGAGATGCCTCCACCCTTGGCCTCTGACTTCAGGTCCTGGGAGGAGCTGTCCTTGCCAGCACCAGCGAGCAACACTTTGTGGGGGTCTCCCTCAGTCCCCACCTAGCACAGGTGGGGCTCAGTGGGGACCTGAAGTCTAAGGTTTGGGGGTGTCAGTAATGCAGTGTGTACACAACCCTCCACATGGGTCCTGTGAGCCACGTTTAATTATGACCCAACTGTAATAAAGCCTGTCCCCAAGGACTGATAGAGGTCACCAGAGTGACCATCTATCCCCTATCTGGAAGGAAGAATGACCACTACCACACAGATGGGAGGACTTACTGTCCCCTGGGCCTCTCCCCAGAGTCTGACCCTCTTGATTGGGAAGGGGAAGTCATCCCTTAAATTTGCCATGCAGTGGTCAAGTGGGAATGAGGAAGGGGCTTTTGTGTTTATTAAAACCAGGACAAAGGGTCATTGGACTGGCTCTCCATGGCCAGAGAAAAGCAAGATGGCAGTCAGAGTCCTCTGGCCTAGCAACAAGAAGGCATTTTTGTTTTGTTTTTGAGAGAGAGTCTCACTATGTCACCCTGGGCAGAGTGCCCTGACATCACAGCTCACAACAACCCCCAACTCTTATACTTAAGCGATTCTCTTGCCTCAGCCTCCCAGTAGCTGGGATTATAGGCGCCCCCACAACGCCTGGCTATTTTTTTGTTATTGTTGTCATTGTTGTTTTAGTAGGCCCTGGCTGGGTTTGAACCTGCCAGCCCAGAGCATGTGACCAGCGCCCTAACCACTGACCTATGGGCGCCCAGCCAATGGGCACATTTTCTACCCAGGTGGAGTATACTTGACCCTGGAGCCAACCCTGCCTGACCTCACTAGGCACTTGCTGTGCAAGACAGGGCAAATTATTTACCTCTTTCATGCCCTGGCTCCCTCTTCTGTAAAATTGGATAACAGTAGTGCCCACCTTGTCAGGCAGTCGTGAGGATTCTGTGAGTTAAGGTAAGTAAATTGGCACAGAGTAAGCATTGAATCCAATGGCTGCTGCTGGTGACGGAGGGAAAGAGGGAAAGCCTGTGCCACCTGCCAGGCTTGAGGCTAAGCCCTCATCCTGACTGGGCTCACTTCACCCTCCAGAGTGGCTGCAATCCAGAGCAGAGGGTGGGCTGTGAGCCAGGATTCAAAGTGGCCTTACGGTCAGTTCAGAGAGCGCCTGCCTGGTGGTTGGTGAGTAACGTGTGACATTGTGGCCATTATCCCTGCACAAGCGAATGTAACCCCAGATGGAAGCCTTTCCCTTTCATCAGACTCGCCTCTGTTAAGAGTCCTTAGCACTGGGGCAGCACGGAAGGGAGGATGTTAACTTCAATTCAGACCCCTGGTTGTCCATGAAAGGCCTTTAGAATGATGGTACCACAATTTGGGATGAAACCAATGTGCCAACTTGGACAACTGCAGCATCATGCACCTGGCGATGCAGTTGAAAGTGGCAGAAACTGCCGGGTTCCTAGCGATGGGCCAAGGGCCTTCACAGTGAGGAGAGGCCCAGTCCTCAGCAAGGAATTCCCTCAGGGACCGAACACCCGTGTGCCTGCAACTTCCAGCTAGCTTCCATGAAAAGACCTTTGTCCTCAAAGAAGGCACAACTGAATGCAGGGGAAGGGGGAAAGGTTATTCAGAATTTTAACCAAAACAGAAAATGCAGACCAGTACCTAATATCTTTGAATTGGAAAGGATTTGAAGATATCTCAGTCCGGATTACCAAGGTGGGCTTTGAAAACAGTGCATTTCCCATGAAACTGGGCATTACTGCTCATGGCAAAGGGTAGAGGGACATGAAAAAAGCATAGATTCAAATTTTGATACGTTTCATTGTGATTTGGAAGAATAAATCAGAACGACTTCCAGTGGCTGAACAAAAATTCGCTGAGTAAAAATTTTTTTAGGTTCAATTAATATAGGGCCACCCTATCCCCAGATAAAGAAGCTGTGATGTTTCCTATGACTAGTGATATCATTATGTTTAGGAAAGGAAGCATGTATATAAAATATTATACACTATTTTATTACACACTTGTTAGTTATGCATATTTCTTACTATTCCTACATACACAGTGTGTGTGTTTACATATGTATTTTCACATGTATACATACATATATCCCAAAAGATTTCTAACAAAAATAAAGATAATTATACATATTTGGGCATTGGGATTATAGATGCATCATAACTTGACATATGACATATATATATATATATATATATATGTAATACTATTACTATATATATATGAATATAGTATGTGTGTATATATATATATATACACATATATATATCCCAAAAGATTTCTAACAAAAATAATTATGATTATACATATTTGGGCAGTGGGATTATAGATGTCTCCAAATTTGACATATGACATATATATATATGTAATACTATTACTATATATATAGTGTGTGTGTGTATATAAACATACGCATATAGCCCAAAAGATTTCTAGCAAAAATCATGATAATTATATATATTTGGGCAGTGGGATTATAGATGTCTCCGAGTTCGTTCTTGTCTCCTTCACCGAGCTTTCCACTCTATCCTCAGTGACAATGCCCTGTTTTCGTTATAAGAAAAGTCACATTAGGGAACATGAAAATAATCAGAAGCCAAACCTCGGCAGTTCAAGGCTGTCTGCTTCCTAGTCTCTGAGCTAAACCCGACTTGCACATTCACAAAACATGGTTCCTGTTATATGCGCATACCGTGATGTTTCATCCAAATCGCATCTGGAGCCGAGTCGCTGGACACTGGGCTGTCAGGGACTGAGATGGGTGCCTCTACATTCTGGGGGACGGCCACCTATTGAGTCGTAGGTGGTGCCTGCATTTTGTTACCCGTGGTGACAGCTGCCAATGTGTGAGTGAATGTGAAATGTCAAGTTCTCTGGCACCATTCCTGGAAGAATCTGTAATTCACTGGCTCCGCCGTGTCATTCTCTGGAGTCTTGCCTGGGAGACAGGCTATGACCCACTCTGGATTGTGGCCGAGCTTTCCTTGGGGTGCTCTGAAGGCCACTTTCCCATTAGGGTCCCTTGGTAGGAATCTCCCTACTCCCTCCCTCCTCCTGTCACATTCTCCTGGGATGGTGTACGGGGTCTCCGGCACCTTCCTTTTTTCATTTTTTTTCTGTCTATATTTCTGGGTGAAATCCCACAGAAGCACGAAGTGAGGAGCAGGAGGGGGTGCCGTTCGCCCCATCTTATTTTAAACCATGATAAGGTGGCAGGAGCCTTCAGTGATCAGGAAGGAAGAGATAGGAAAAGGAGAGTGGCAGCAGTGAGCAGAGATGGCAGGAAAATGGTTTTGGAATTTGCTGGAGGCCCCACAGAGGCAATGCCTGCCAGTTCCTTTTTTATTTTTATTTTATTTTATTTTATTTTAATTTTCTAATACCAATGCAGTCGACTGAGCTGTAACCTAAGGCACTGTGTGGATCACTTTTTTCTTAATTGCTGCAAATGAAATGCCTAATTAAATGCCATAAATTAAAAACTAACACTGGGATGATCTCACTATGTCTGATCAAACAAAACAACTCACCCCTGAAACATGGAGAAAGAGGAAAGCCCCTTTCCTAGGTGAGCGTGGTGGCCGCCCTGAGGTAGAGGGTTTGACAGCCTGCCTGGAGCCCACAAAAGCCACCAGCAGTCCTCTGTCCTTCCGCCCTTAGAAAGAGAGACAAACTCCGCTCGCACGGGCTCCGAGCTCTGTGGTGTGCAGGTAAGAAACCTGCCTGCTACAAATATCCTCCACCCAAGTCGTGGACTCACGCTGGTGATGACCAGTCAACTTGGTTAAGCAACAAGACAATGGAACATGGAAGAATGGAAGGCAGGGGTGGGTGTGGAGCAAGCCGTGCTTCTCCGGGGTTTAAATATAGGCTGCCAGACACTGGAGTCTGAATCAGCCTGATCTACACCAATTAGCGTAGTTCCATTTTGAATAACTGACTAAGCTGAACGTGTGCAAACTCGTGTGGTTATTAAAGAGACTCTGAAGTGCCGTCAGCCCTGATCCCTGTCTTTTGAGCACCAAACTCAGAATTCTCCTGGCCGTGTCCTCCTCAGATGCTCTGGCCACCCCTTAAGCCATTATGGTCATGAATAATGACCACAGGCCTCAACGGATTTGGGCCTGTGGATGGGACCGAGACACTGCAGTGCCTTCCCTGAGCCCTCCCTTCCCACCCACCCAAGCACGGGTACCCTGCAAGTATGAAGAGTGGTTCATGACACTTGGGGGCCCTCTGTAGTCCATCCCGTTTACTCTGCGCTCTTGTGGAAGGCCTCCTGCCCCTAGCTTTCCCTTCTCCCATCTGCCCTCCTCCAGATCACTCTCAGAGACACCCCTCTAAACACGGGAAGACACCTGCCACCTTCTTTATTTTCTAATACCAATGCAGTCAACTGAGCCCTTCCAGTACCATCTCACTACTTTGGGCTGGCCACGCCTCAATGCTACAACCTCCCTCCATGACCTGAGGCCTCACCGGTGATAGAGAATGAGCTCCCCACCGGAGGTGTGATTGAGGTTGAAATGCCCTGCCCTGCCTTTCTCCACCATCTGTCACCTCATCTTTCAAGGCTCAGCTCCCATTAGTGGTACCTTCCTTCTTATGGTTGAAGTGCAGAAACCTCTGATGTTCCTTTATCTAGTTACCTGGTCAGACTGAGCTCCTTGAGGACAGGGACTATATTCAACTCTTATGTTTATCTTTTTCTTGTTTCAGGATAATTGAGGGTACAGAGAATTCGGTTACAATGTTTGCGTGTTAGGTAAAGTTCATCTTATAATTGTGTCCCACCCCCAAGAGGTGTTCCGTACACCCCAACGTTGTGGCCGTTACGTGGGGGAACACCCACCCCTCTCCATCCTCCCCTCTCCCCACTCCTTTGTTCCCAGCCCCCCACCTTGAATTGATTTCAATTTTTCCCTTATGTGAGTACCGGACCATCTGCTGGCTTCATATCAGAATTGAGTACATTGGAGTCTCACATCTCCATTCTTGTGATACTTTACTAAGAAGAATGTGCTCCACTTCCATCCAGGTTAATACAAATGACATGATGTCTCTGTGTCTGTTAATGGCTGAATAGTATTCATGGTGTACATATATCACCACTTGTTAATCCATTCATGGTTTGATGGGCACATGGGTTGACTGCACATCCTGGTGATTGTGAATTCAGCTGTGATAAATTTGCACAGTCTGGTGCAAATTTCCTTATGATAAAATGATTTTTTTCTTCTGGGTAGATGCCTAGTACTGGTATTGCAGGATCAAATGGGAGGTCTGATTTGAGTTCTTTGAGGATTTTCCATACTTTCTTCCAAAAAGGTTCCATTAGTTTGCAGTCCCATCCTCTGTCCATCTTGTCATCATTCAGCGTATAGATCTTGGAGACTTAAAAATTGTTTCTTGAATACACAAAACTCTGAGGCATTACAGTCACCTGCTGCTTACCAAGGGAAATCCACACATTCAGGGAAAGGTGAGGACGTCACTGAGTTTGTAAAACAACCCTAGATGGTGTAGCCTACCACACCCAGTCCAGCCTAGGCTCCTGTGCACGCCTGTGTAACTCAGTGGTAAGCATTTGTGTATCTTAACATATCTGAAAGTAGAAAAGGTAAAGTAAATATATGATATAAAAGATAAAAAAAAAAAAATACTGATTATGCCAGGAACGGTGGCTCATGCCTATAATCCCGGCACTGTGGGAGGCTGAGGAGGGAGAATTGCTTGAGCTCAGGAGTTTGAGACTTGCCTGAGTGAGAGTGAGACCCTGACTCCTAAAAAAATGAAAAACCCAGCTGAGTGCCACAGCGAGCGCCTGTAATCCCAGCAGCTTCCTGAGGCTGAGGCAGCGGGATGCCCACAGCCCAAGTCTGAGGTTGCAGTGAGCGATGAGGCCATTGCACTCTGCTCGGGGCATAGGGGGGGACCCTGTCTCAACAACAACAACAACAACAAAAAAGCAAATAAACAAAAATAAAAAGATAAGCAAGGAAATAAAAAAAATACTGATTACTTGTAGAGGGTATTTGTCGTGAATGGAATGAGCAGGACAGGGAGTTGCCCTGGGTGAGTCAGGGGGTGAGCAGTGTGTAAATCTGAAGGCCTGGACACCACTGTGCTCCAAGCAGATGTTATAAACTCTACACTTGGCAGCACTACATTTGTAAAAAATAAATTTCTTTCCTCAATTATAAAATAACCTGAGTCTACCGTAACATTTCTACTTTATAGACTTTGAAAATTATTGAGTCTTTCTATAAGAATACTTAGCTTAAAACGCAAACATGGTGCACGGCTGTACAAAAGTATTTTTTTCTTCGTATATCTATTTTAGAAGCCTTTTTCTATTTAAAATTCCTTTAAATTTGTTTTTTACTACTTACACTTTTTTGCTAAAAAAACTGAGACATGAACACACATTAGCGTGGGCCCACACAGGTTCGCGATCGTCTACGTGACTGTTCTCCACCCTCCACGTCGTGTCCCACTGGAAGGGCTTCAGGGACAAGGACATACTCGGAGCTGTCATCTCCTGTGATAACAAGAACACCTACTGATGTGGCCTTCCAACAACACCTGCCTGAGATGGCCTTACAGTTAACTTTTTTACATATAAATAGAAGGAGTAGATACTAAAGTAACAATAAAGGTCTAGTATGGTGAATTCATAAACCAGCAACACGGTTATTGCCATTATGAAAAATCACGCAGTGCACATAATTGTATGTGCTGGACTTTCATGTGATGGGCAGCATGGGGGAGGTTGTTTACATCAGCATCACCATGAGTTCAAGAGCAAGGCCGTAATCTGTTTTGTTATGGCAGTTATAACATCATGGGGCACTGGGAATTTTCCAGCTCTTTTATAATCTTTTAGGGGCCACCTTCCTACATGTGATCTACTGTTGACCAAAGTGTTTTTATAATTCCCTCAAGCAGTGCCAGGCAAAGCAAGCTGTATTCTAAAGTAAAAGCAAAGAGCTTTGTTATTTGTGGGTATCTCTTCTCCCTGCTCACTGGGGCTCACCTGGGCTCACCAGGGCTCACCAGGGCTCCCACCGGCTGCCGCAGCCCTCAGTCTGAGAAGGAACCTGATGCTGTCAGTCTGTGATTCTGTCAATCACCAGCCTTTCTCAAAGACTCAAATTTGTTAGGAGGGTTAAAAAAAAGCCTTTAAGAAATGTTGTCAGAAAGAATCCATCAATTTCAGCAGTTAAAAGTAAAACACGTGCCACTCGTCTGCACAGGAGGCATTCCCCCCTGAAGCCGGGCTCCCTCTGAGCAGGGTCTGCTCCAGGTTAGGGCAGGAAGCAGGAGGGCACAGCCTCTGTGTGGGGCGTGAGGCTGACGGGGACCTGGCTGTGTCTGCTTCTCACTCCTGCCAGTCTCACAGTTACAGCTGTATAAAGGGATGAGATGGTTTCAGGTTCTGTATGAGTCACGGTACAGCAAAATGATCACTTGATCTTGTTTTCTGGCAGGTGCTGGAGTTTCTTCTATTAATTTTTCTTGAAAAAAAGGGGGGGAAGTGATGCAAGAAAGAAAGGGAGGGAGGGAAGGAAGGAGGGAGGAAAGGAATGGGGGAAGGAAAGAAGGAAGGGAGGAAGGGAGGAAAGGAATGGGGGAAGGAAGTAAGGAAGGAAGGAAGGGGGAAAGGAATGGGGAAAGGAGGGAAGGGAGGGAGG
>CAUYPK010145407.1:0-30142 GCA_963574355.1 Loris lydekkerianus
ATGTCATGCCACGGTGACTGGGAAATGCCAGGAAGGCTATGTTGAATATTGGGATGAAAATGTGTCAAATGGTTTATTAAGCTAGTATATGATGCCCCATGATCATATCAATGTACACAGCTATGATTTAATAAAAAAAAAATAATAATAATAAATAAATTTAATAATCTGATGTCTGCCCATTAAAAATAAAATTATTAAAATATGACCTCATTTTTGAAATAAAATATATGACAAATTAGTCATTGATTTAAAAGTTTGTATTTCGTCCCATTTTATACTCTGCAAAGTGCTAGGGGATATATTGGTGAGGTGAAACACATGTAGACTCTGTTTTATGGAGCGTACAGTTTACCCTTTACAAACTGTAGTGTCATAAAGGAAAATTACAGAGGGTTGACTGAATGTTTGACTAGAGGATTATAGGGAGGTTGAAGAGTATTACATTAAAAGTTAACTCGGTGTGTATGGGGGGTCAGCAGAAGTCTGCTATGAAGCTCCTTGTACTTTTGCTAAGGCTTGTTAAGTTTATCCCAAAGGCCGTTGCAGGACGGTCACATGAAGGCGAGAATCAAAGTAGACATTCAGCAAGTGTCTCGTTTTGGTGACTGTATTCTTAAGAATACTGAAAAGTGATTATATTCTGAACATTCAAATGATTATATATTCAAATACGTACATGTCTAAAATTATTCTAAAGCCGTTGTCTTATTCGATTACTTTTTTTTAAAGAATGAGACAAAGCATCCTTAGAAAATGATCAGTATTATGGGAACAGCGCAACTATCCGAATAGGACAATATGTACATAGAAAATGGCTTGCTGTGTTAGAATAAAAAATGAATAATCTTCATATTGATTAAAATAGGAGGTTTTTTCCCTTAAATCCTTTTAGAAGTCCTAGTGATAGACGGACCAGCACAGTTCTTTTGCATCACTAGTTATAGTATTTCTAAAACATTCCCTTCTCAGAAAAGAACTGCAAATATTGGGGTTTCTTTTATATTCAGATGAAGACACATTTTCTAGCAAAAATAGTTTTACATAAAAGGCTAGAATTAAAAGACTTTGTTAGGTAAGGGGAAAAGGAGGAAAAGTGGAAGGCAGACAGGGAGAATGAGTACATGCATATTTAGATACTTTAAATATTGAGGCATCTTAAAAGTATTTCTATTAACATTTTTTTCCCGTTATCTCTTGTTTGTCTAAATTTTCCAATTGTTCCTGTCCCTCAAATACTTGTACTAACGAACCCGCATGACTGGAGTTGTTTCAAATATCTTAAATAGTAAACACCTATATCTTTAAGACCTACTCTAAATGTGAGAACAGTTAGGATTATTATGAGAAATCAGGTGTCTGAGAGCTGAGAGAGGAGAAAATGTGAGAAGTATTCTTATGTCAGAATCGCCCTAGCTACTTCTGCATCTAAATCAAATGAGTTATTTTCAGCATCTGATTTTTATGTTGTTGGATACAAAAACGATAAAAACAATTCTAGTAAAATATATACAAGGTACATTAAATTAATTACTGTAATCTCCAAAATGCCATAATGTACAGGAAACATCAAACACAACTAAATAATCAAAGATTGCTTTGTCCACCATACAAAAAGAGCACAATTAAATTTTAAATGAAAATCAATTGTTTTTTTCCATGAGAAATTTCCTCCTATTTACAAGGGTAATCTTCCCTCTGCTGCTGCCACACATTTTGTATGACTCACAGTGAGAAATAATTTTTTGGTTCTCCCCAGATTTACACCCCTCCCCACAGCAACCTCAGTCTCTTGGGCTCAAGTGATCCTCCTGCCTCAGCTTTGCGAGGAACTGGAACAATAGGAACCCACCACAATACCCAGCTAATTTTTCTATTATTAGTAGAAACAGGGTCTTGCTCTTGCTCAAGATGGTCTTGAAATCCTGAGCCTAAGCAATCAGCCTTGCTCAGCCTCCCAGAGTGCTAGAATTACAGACATGAGCCCTTATGCACGGCCCATGGAACACTAAGTTTCACACAAAAGTGTTTGTTTTCACATGTGGTTGAATTCTGAGTTTTAAAGTCAAATCTTCCACTTCATTGTTTTTTTTTTGTTTTTTTGTTTTTTTGTTTTTTTTACCTGCTACAATGTGCATCTTAAAATAAGTAATGTCAACATAGAAAAAAAAAAAAAGGAAAAAAAATTGGAAATTACATAGGTAATTCTGAATGCAAGATGGTATTTATTTTCAAATGCATGTTGAGCTTCTGAATATTATATTCACTGCTAACATCTCTAAGTCTCTTTCATCCTAGGATAAATTGTTCCATTTGTACTTTTTCAGTGCTTGTGTAGTTATAATCTAAAATCCATTGTGAAATATGATTTTTCTCCCCATTTGTATAAACTGAATCTAAGGCTTATAAGTTTCTTTGTCAATTTCTTTAACTGTTACGTTCATTAAATTCCCATTAGTGCTACTCAGAGATGCTTTTACCTTCATGAAAGTTTAAATTAAACTCTAAGAACTTAAATGGTGAGACAGTGGAATAAACTTCATATCTGTTTAACCAATATTTAGTTGCTCTCAATGGGAGTATTATATAAGAGGCTTAAAAACACTTTTCAAGGAAATATTTTAAAAATTATACAGAGTAGTTGTTCCACCTTCTTGAAGTATAACATGGCTTAATCGCATGGTTCTGTAAGGTATTTTTTGTCTTAAATGAGAGAAGTTACATATTTATAATTAATACTCTGAAGTAGTAATATTAATCTAATTTGTCTTAAAAACACACATCTTCAAGAGACAAGTTTTTCCAGCAAACAAACAAGTCCATTTTCAAACTCTTAGTGCTTTCCATAACCTTGTAGATGACTGTGGCCTTGTGGATCAGTGTAGCAATGAATGCTTAAACTAGAGTTCTACATGATTTTATTTGAAAAGAATAAATTTATTTACACAGCACTACCTATTGTAAGTGTCATAGAACTTTCCATGTTAGAATCTTCAGATAGAAGTTATTTTTATAATGAGTCTCAGTTATTATATTTATTTTATTTATTTGGGGTTCTTTTCCTCCAACTTTTTATGCTTGTAAGTTTCAATGGAAAATACTCAATGAAAATTTGACTGGAGAAAACATTATCATAGTTTTTAAATTTAATTTTTGATAATGCTAATATTGTACTATTGTAGCAAATACATTAGAGTGTGGTGACTTAAGAAAGCATACAAATACTCTGCACAGAAATTATACTATGTGTACTGACTCTAATTGCATACAAATTTTTTTAAAAAAATATTTGTTTTAGATACATTAATGTATATTTTCCTATTTGAAACAAACCAGAGTTCTACTTTTTAAAAAAAATCCAAGGTAATAGTTTAAACTGTCACTTTCATTTATCTTTAGAAACTGACACATTTTAATATACTGTACATAGTTTTAGTTAATTTCACTTATTTCCTTCATGTTCTAAGGATATTCAATATTTTGTAATTCATAAATGTGTCTTAGCACATTATAGCATCATGTCTACATTCTCTACTCTTGAAGAATTCTAAAATGATGGTTAAGGACTTTTTTCTCCTATTTTAATATTTTTGTGGAGTTATTTCATGGATGGAACTATTTTCAAACATTTAATGTAATACCATGAGGTTTTGCTTTCCAAACAGAGATTTCTAAAGTAATGTACCAATTTGGTATTCTCAGATAGAATTAATAAACTAGACTGATGGTGATGGAGAAAGAGGAGACATGACAAAGGACAGCTAGAGAAAGAAGAGGGTGAGGGACATTACAGAGCATAATGGAGATGTGGTTCGGTGTTCTGTGTCCCGGTGAATATGCTCATTGCTGAAACTCCTCATAAAGTACCTATAATGTCTACTGTACACACACATGCACACAACACACTATTATTGTCAAGCAAAAGGAAATTAGCAGTGTTCTACATATACCTGGTGTGATGTTATCTATGTCTTGCATAATATTTTCAGATTTCTCTGTACAATTCTTTTGAAAATATTAGGCAATGTACTAAAATGAACATAGCTTTTTTGGGGGAGACTCCAAACTGATTAAACTACTAATGAATTTTGAATGAGCCATAAAAATATATCCTACAGGGCGGTGCCTCAAAGGAGTAGGGCACTGGTCCCATATACTGGAGGTGGAGGTTCAAACCCGGCCATGACCCCCCCCCAAAAAAAATGCAAAAAAATATTTTATTTTAATACAATATATAGATACTACATACACTGCCTGCTGTCCCAATACCACAACCTTCAGGAAACAGAGCAGAAGAGATTTTAGCTTACTGATAATGTTATGATAAGTAAGTTCTGGCACAATGACTGAAAAACAGGTCGTTAGATGTGTGCCTGCTTCCCACACCCAGACAATTACTCTGCTATGAAAAATAATCCCTGAGTGTCAGAGCTCAGCTCTGGTTAGAGAAAAGAGTTAAGCATTGTGCATTCTGTTCTGGAAATTATAAGTTGCTTTCAAAAATTGTTAACAAGCGATATCAGCTGTGTGTTAACAATTCAACACACAGCTCTTGAAAAAGTATGCCCAAGCATTTATGGAAGCAGAGTTTTGAATTCATAATATGGAGATACAGAAAAGAAAAAGAGATTACTTTAGTTGCTTTAACATAATCAAGTAATGAGCCTTTGAAGGGAAAAGAGGGCCAGGATATATGACAGAAATGCCAACCTGATGAAAACCCATCATATACTAAATTTGGCAAAAAACTTTGATTCAGTGCTTTGCAGCTTTTGATAAACATGTATAAAAGTGGATGCCACCAGAAAAATCTATATAGAGAAGGACAGAAACAGATCTTAAGAAGATATTAGTTTATTTCCCTAATTCAAATAAAATAAACAGTAAAACAAAAATACCTGAAAAAAACCTGAAATATAAAAATTTGAGAAAAAGCTCCAAAAACTCCATGCAAAATTTAGATATATCTGCAATAACTAATGCAGAACTTAGAAGAAAAAAAATTTTTTTTTTTTTTTTTTGAGACAGAATCTCACTCTGTCGTGCTGGTTAGAGTGCTGTAGTGTCAGAGCTCATGGCCTCAAACTCTTGGGCTCAAGCAATCTTGTTGCCTCAGCCTCCCAAGTAGCTGAGACTACAGATGCCCATCACAATCAATGCCTGGCTATTCCCCCCCTCCACCTTTTAGTAGAGACAATGTCTTGCTCTTGCTCAGATTGGTCTCAAACTCCTGAGCTCAAGGGATTCACCTGCCTTGGGCTCCCAGAATGCTAGGATTACAGGCTGAGCCACCGTGCCTAGCCTAGAAGAAAATATTAAATACATTATTAATTTTTTCTTTAATATATAATTAAAATTAATTGAATGACTAAAAAAAGCAAGACATTGTAGGAAGTGGTGAAAAAGACAAGTTAAATGTCTGTTTTCATAGGACTTAACATCTGTGATTTCAGGAAACTGTAGGAAGACAAATCATATCAACCAGAACCCCGGGCCAATCCATGGGAAGGCTATGCTAAGACAAAAAGTAAAGATAAATCAACACCTGACTTAGAAATGGAAAGAGGAAAGTGAAACTCAGAGCAAATATTATAGTTAGAATTCACAATAGGATGATGTAAAACATAATGACAATGTGGAAATTTGAATCCTTGATGTTGATAAAACTAATAATGCAATTAAAATACAATTTCATTTACATGATTAATTGTAGGAGGCACGAAATGGGAATATACAGCTTATCTACCTTAGGCCATGTCAACCTCTAAATATCAAACAAGGTCATTTATGAAAAACACAAAGCAGAATAAAAAACCCCAAAACTATCATCAAAGATATAATCTAAATAATATTTTTATTTTTACTATTTATTTTGATACTAGCATTGAAAGTCAATGAAAGTTACAAAATTTTCCTCATGTACTAAAATATTATAGATGTGTAGTAATCACTGTAAATATTTTTAAAATTAAACAACATATGTCAACCACCATTTAAATCCATGCAATGTTCTTCCTTAGAACATCAGTATTTGTCGCTCAAGAACATGCTCGTATTTTTCTCAGATTTTGTATTGGCTTGAAAAACCACTTTCAATCCCCTTCTGATTTGGATTTTCTTGACACACTATAGAATTTTGAGATAAGTTTTGACATGTCACAAATTCGAATGTTTAGTAGTTTTATTTGTTTTTAAAATTTTTTAATTGACATATAAAATTATGTTTATCATGTGCAACATGATATTTCAAAGTATTATACACAGTAGAATAGGTAAATCTAGCTAATTAACGTATATATTACTTCACATAGCTATCATGTTTGTGGTCAGAAAAACTTAGCATTCACTTCCTTGCATTTTTCAAGAACACAATATATTGTCATTAACTATAGTCACTATGCTGAAAAGATCTCTTGAACTTATTCATTCTCTCTGCCTATAAATATGTATCTTTTGACCAACGTCTCTACAAACTTTCTCCGCCTTCAAACCCTTAACCTCCTCACCACCATTTTACTTTCTACTTCTGTGAGGTGAGCTTCACTAGATTCTACGTGTGGGTGAGATCATGCAGTGTTTGTGTTTCTGGGTCTAGTTTATTTCACTTAACTTAGTATCGTTAGGTTCATTCATGTTATTGCAAATGACAGAATTTTTTTCTTTTTTATGATGAATAATATTCCATTCAATACTATATCACATTTCTTTCATCTAATTATCCAATGACCAATACTCATTTCAATATGCTGGGTATTGTCAATAACACTGCAAGAAAGTACAGTCATCTCTTCAATATATTGATCTCATTTCCTTTGGATATTACTCCGTAGTGAGATTTCTCAGTGATATGGTAGTCCTACTTATAATTTTAATTTCTTTTTTTTTGTGTGTGTGTGGATGTGCTGTACTGTTTTCCATAATGGCTGTACTAATTTACATTCCCACCAATAATGTGTGATGCCTCTCTTTTATCCACATCTTTGCAAACACTTCTCTTTTGTCTTTTTGAATATAACCACAGTAACATGAATTTTTGTAAATCCTGTACCCTTATGTGACATTAACCCCAGTTCTGTGTTATCACTGTCAACATATGCATTTACAACAGCTGCTGTGTTTCAGATACCCCCCATTCTTGTTCTTAAGCAGTTTCTCTATTTTTAACAGGCTACAATTGAACAAAGTCTTGATACAAGTTTGTTCTGTACATTTTCAATGATAGTTATTAATTCTATATTACTAAATGAAGCTGCTTATGATTCCAGAAAGAAATTTTAGATTATTAGCGTTATACTCCTTATAAAAGTATCCAGGGCTGTCCAACCTTTTATCTTTTCAGCCACACATTAGAAGAAGAGTTGTCTTGGGTCACACGTTAAATACACAAATGCTGATGAAAGCTGATAAGCAAAAAAAGGTCTGTGGCTGATTTTTACACTACCTACCACTACCGATAAGAAAAACAGTACTCACATATTCTGCATGCAACCTGTCGGCCCTCGGCTGGATACCCCAACACATTCATTTGACTTTAATGGACGTCAAAAAATTTCTTCTAAAATATTTACTTTAATCAGCTATTCCGGTCTAATATTTGACCACGAAATTAATAAGAAGTCACTTGTTTTGACCAGATTCACTTTATTAAAATACTACACAGAATTGATTTTAAATCTGACTGAATAACTCAAATAGTTACTTTTGCATTTTATAAACTTAATATTTTAGAAAGGAGCAGTTATCAAGATTAAATTTAGTAATTTATAAATTCACCCGACTATATTTAGGAGGTTCAGGTATTGACATCAGTAAATTTATTTTTATTCACATGATGTTTTTAAGTATTGCCATAGAAGTATTCATGTATACATTAGGATAAGTAGATATTAACTGTTCTCATCCTTTTAATCTACTGGTAGCTCTTTAACACCCCATCTGTCCCAGGAACTATGGAGATGGGCTTATCTTCTCTAAGCTCATGATATTGAAAGGGAGACACGTACATATCACAAAGTACTAAATGCTACTTGAAATTTTATCAAAATTGATCGTACATAAGAATAACAATAATGAGATTTGCCAAAAATGGTATTTAACAATTATGAATTACCAAATACTAAGAACTCATGTCATTCTTTTTCTGCTGCATATATGGATAACCTTATGAAATCTTTAAAATAATGTTATCTAAGTGATATGCTTTATCCCATTTTATAGATGAGAAAAATAAGGCTTATAAAAGTGGCCTCATGAAGGGAGAAGGAGGGCTGAGGAGAGGAAAGGCTGAGGATTGGGGGACGAAGGAGAGAAAAGAGGGGAGGTGGAGGGGTGAGGAAAGAGTGAAGAGACAGGGGAGGCTGATGAGGGGAGGGTCAACAGAGGAAGGACTTGTAAAAAGTAAAAAAGAAAGAGAAGTGACATGACCAGGAAATGGTAATACGCCTGAAAGGGGATGGCAATAAGGGCTCAAGGTAAAACATGGATTTCACAGCCTTGACTTTCAACTTCAATGGCACATAGCTTGAAATAGTAGTTGATCTACCATTGATGACGGTAGCAAAAAAGAGTAAAAAATGCTAATTAGAAGCTTTTATTTGGGCTTTCTATGATGGGACACATGGTTTGGAATTTGTCATTCAAGCAAGGGCGGTCACTGGAGTATTTAAAATAAGGAGCAGACATAATTAAATGTTTTAATTAAGTAAAGATTATCTTATCATGTCACTTTGAATTTTGTCATATTATGGCATATCAGAGCGTATTAGCAGAATACATCATAAAATAGAGGGGAAGAAAGAACAGGTGGGGACTGTCAACAGTGGCAGCTGAGGCAGAGGGGGGAATATGCACCACAAAGCCCTGGTACAGGGAGGACCAAGGAGGAATGGATGTTTGCTGCTCAGGAGACAAGTTTATTTTCCTTTCAAATAGACAGTTGATACAACGTTAGATTCTTCTCAATAAACAATGAAGCCAGTTTATTCTGGCCTGAAGTATAATTGTCATAAATTGATATTCCTGAATTCAAAACTGAGGTTTAGGTCAGAAAAAAAGAAAGAAAGAAAGAGAGAGAGGGAGGGAGGGAGGGAGGGAGGAAGGAAGGAAGGAAGGAAGGAAGGAAGGAAGGAAGGAAGGAAGGAAGGAAGGAAGGAAGGAAAAATATTTGAAATTATTTCTGGAATTTCTTATCTACATCTTCTTTTTAAAGTCTATTACCTAACTGATATATTTTGTAACATTTTAAAGTTCTCAAATCCAAAAAGTTGGGGAAAGGACCAATATTATGATACATTTAACACTTGGTTCCAGATTCAATTCCCTGGTTGCAATCCCTATGCCACCACTTCCTAGCTGTACTGCCCTAAGAAGGTTACTGGATATATCCGACTCCAGTGAAATTGCAAATGATCGTTGTGTGGATTAAGTGAAATAGTGTGTAACAAGCAATATGCATATTGCTGGCACAGAGTCACAGCCTAAAAATGTTAGTTACTCTTTCATTATGCTGCATGCGCCAATCCATTGTCCTACATTAAACCTCCAATTTATCAACAACAGAAGTAATGCATTGATTCATTCAGTAAAAACTTATTGAGTTCTCTTATATGTACCAGGCACTAGTCATGGAGGCAAATCAGTAAAAAAGACACAAAATATCTTGCCCTCATGATATATCTTCGTTTGTTGAATGTTTTAAAAGTTAGCGTTAAATAAAAGTAAAATCAATGATGTGTTAAAGCACTGTAAGCAAGATTTTCTTTAAGATAGAAAATGAAACTACTGAGATTGGTGATGGGACCATTGCTATGGATTTTGCACTGAGGCAAAGAGCTGAAGGTCGATTCCAAATATAGCATGGACCAGTGAGAATTCATAGCCAAAGAACAAGGTTAGGGGAAATGTACAGAAATTACTGAGGAAACATCAGGGATAAGGGGATTCTGGTTAAACCCATCTAACAAGATTCTTGCTGAAGACAGGCTGGAGTGATCAGTTATCTTATGGGGGATGGTGGAGGATGAGGAATTTCATTAGCTATTGATAGTTCTTGTTAAACTGACTTAGGGTTCTTGCTAAAACTAGTCCTTTTAAGGAAATGCACAGGTTAGATTAGGATAAGGTTTAGGACAATTACTAATGTTTGCTCAGACAAAGAATCTGTCATTAGTCACTTGGAGGTACTTCCAGATTGGCATTGGAAAGAACTCCAAAATTCTTTTCTTTCTTTAAAAAGAATGAGAGTACCAGCAAATATTGTCAAAATAAATTTTCAGAACTCTGAAAATTAACCATGGACTTACTACAATACAGGAAGCATGTTTTTTTTTTTGTTGTTGTTTGTTTGTTTGTTTTTAAAAGGGTCTTCCTCTGTCCCCTGGTTTAAAATGCAGTGTGTCATGATAGCTCACTGAAGTCTCAAACTTTTAAGCTCAAGTAATCCTGAGTAGCTAGGAATACGGGTGCAGGTCACAATGTGAAGCTAATAATTTTTTTTTTTCTTTTTTGTAGAGATGTGGGGGTCTCACTATGTTGCCCAGGCTTGTTTGAACTCCTGGCCTCAAGTAATCCTCCAGCCTCCACCTCCTAAAGTGCTGTGATTACAGGAATAAACCATCATGCCTGGCACCTAAGCAGCATTTAATAAATAAAAATACCTGAAGAAAAGAAAAGCAATTATTGCAGAATTTTTTGTAATTTTAAAATCTGGGCAGCACCTGTGGCTCAAAGGAGTAAGACACCTGCCCCATATGCCAGAGGTGGTGGGTTCAAACCCAGTCCTAGCCAAAAAAATAATAATAATACAAATACAAATACAAATAAATAAATAAATTATAAATTCCTCTACTACATATATTGCAGTATTTTTAATTGTCCTATTCCCATCCTTCGACTCCCAACATTATTGTAATCTGGGGATAAACAAAAACAAACACAGCCTGTTATCACAATAGCTCTGAAAAACATCAGCTAAGAACCCCTGGTAGGGACAGAACATGTTTGGAGCTTCCTCCAAAGACCTAATTCCAGAAAATTGTCAGGGTCTCACTTGCATGGAAGCTCTGTGGAAAGTCTGTTCTTTGGGCTCATCTGAGTTGATGTAACTCAGACATTGTTTGGTGTGAACAGCCTTTTTTTCAAGGGAATTTCTTGAAAAAATTCAGGGGCAATTATTTAAATTTAAAGGAGACTAGAGAGGGGATAGCAGAACAAACAAGAGGCTGAAGGAAAATCTTAATGTTGGAAAATGAGATATCTGTACGAGACTCTGAAAAGCTAAAACGTGTTGATATTCCTGGAAATCTAGAAGGACGTGTGCATGTACAGGGCTGTGCACATGACCAGGAAGGAGCCTAAGCCTAATTTTTCATCTCTGGCTGACTGTGAGCATCCACTCATTCAGAAAATGAGCAGTAAGGCAAAGCTAGAAATTACTGTTGGAATGTTGAAGGTATACTTCCAAACACACAGAGTGCCTAAGGAAAAACAAACAAATAACAACAACAACAACAAAAACTAGAGACAGTGTTTTAAGGAATTTAAAGGAACTTCTGTCCAGCCATTAGGTGACACACTAAGCAGAGAATTTAGTAGCTGCACGTTAGGTGACAAGCATTATAGACTTTACAGAATTTAGCAAAGTCTCTAAAGTCTCTACACAAAAAAGCAGGAGCAATAAAAATAAACAGATACTATACATCTTGAGAAAGGAAGTAAAGAATCTGACTTCAGAATTACTAAATTATCCTGAGGGTGTCAAAAAAAGTATATACTTTTTTAAAAGTTCTATAAAAATTATATTTTTATTTATTTGGTTTGTTGAAACACTATCCAAAGATGGCCCCAGTATTTCATTTGGTTGATAGGTCTCTTAAATTCTTAATCTATGTCTCTGTACTTTTTTAGGGTGGAGTATATTTTCTTACAAATTAGTCAGCAAGCTCAGAAGTTTTCAAATTCCTCATTATTGGATCTGATCATTAAAATTCATTGGGTCTGAATAAGAGCAAGAATAGCCATATTGCTTGTTTAGAAACCTTTTGGCTGCTATAAAAATATAATAAACTGGGTAGTTTATTAATAAAAGATTTTTTTTTTCCTTACATTATGGAGGCTGGAAAGTTCAAAATTAAGGCCGCAGCAGATTTGATAGCTCCAGAAGGTCCATGTGCTTCTCCATGGTCGGTGCCTTCAGCTGTGTCCTCACATGGGCGAGGGTACAAATGAGCTCAGCTGCCTTGGGACTTTTTTACGGGGACATTAATCCCAATTCTGAGGCCTTTGCTGTTATCCCCTAATTAATCACCTCTTATAAGGACCCACCTCCCAATGCCATCACGTTGGGATTAGGGTTCAACATATGAATACTGGGGGGACACACATATTGAGATTTATTCTTCTAGCATATATGCACATTTTTTCTAATGATCTGCAGATTTGCACCATTGAAAAACAAGGAGAGAGAAGAGTAACCCATTGAGGATGAAGGATACCAAGAAGAAAAAGTATTTCAATATTCAATCATAGTTACAGTTATGTTCCAACACTTTTCATCACAGAGGGAATGTACACATTTAGCAATCTGGAATGGTAAACAGGATAATGTTAGGTAGGATCTGGAAAAACTGGTTGTAGAGAGTATCAGTCTCACTCTTTCTGGTTATATTGCTCTATGGTTCACACATCCATCTACTACTTCTGTTCTCCAAAAATGTCAGCATACCAGGGGCGTGTGACAAATTCTACATACTTGAGATAAGCATGTAGGCTAGCTCCTTGTGCTATACACTGTTAGCTCCCCAGGTCTATAGGGGAGCTATTACTCTTTGAGACTTGAATGGTTTCAAGACCTAACTTGGAGGGACCAAGGCATGAGGAAGGCAGGTTAGGTATTAATGGAACTATTCACTTAGATGGTGGCTCATTGCAGGTTCCACAAGCTTCTCTGAAATGTTCTCTGTCCTGTGATGATTGGCCAGGAAGCTAGAGATAGGCCTGTAGCATTTAGAACTCATCAGCAGATGTAGTCACAGGAAACGTCAAGACATAAGAAAGTGGATGAAGTGACTGGACCACTTGTGTAAACTTCCCTGGATATACATATTTAGTCCTATGCTTTGGGATGCTGAGAGTCATTAATCATCCACATTAAACCTTGTTGCAAAGTAGCCTTTACTGACCTTGTTGAATAATTAACTCCCCTTGAATTTTCTGCTAATTGCTATAATTCAGATGGTACCTGGTGTGTCAAGTTTGGTTTTCTATTAGGCATGGAATTTGTGTCTGAAGTCTCGCCTAGGTGTTTGGAGGAATAGCTCCTCTACAGACCTGGGGGTCTGAGCAGTGTGTAACACGGGGAAGTTGCCTACATGCTTGCTTAAAGTATGTAGAATTTATCACATGCCCCTAGGACGATGACACTGTCTTGGTCATCACTAGTGACACAGTCACCTTTGCCATTCGCTTCTCCTCTGCTTCCTGAGTGAGGAAAGCATTGCTCACACTCACAGACATAGCAGGAACACTGATAAGAAACAAGCCGTTGGAGGAAAGGCAGGACCTAAAACAATAAAGAAGTCAAAATCATGCTCCAACGAGCATAGTCACAATCAATAAATAGTCTAATATTTAGTGAGCCAAGCAGACAATATCATATGTAACATAGACCCAAATTTAGGAAACCAAACCCTATATCTCCACCTCTCTGTGTGTGGAAAACTATTTCAGTAAATCAACATGGCAAATAAGAGGTAATCCTAAAGCCTTCTTCCTTCCCTCTCTCCCGCCCTCCCTTCCTTCCTTCCTTCCTTCCATCTTCTCATAGTTGCCAGACCTCACTGCAGTCGGAGGCTCTTTCTGCCTATCTACTCCTTCTCCCTCCACCCTTGCTAGGTGTCTCCCCACAAAATCTCTTATACATCTAATCTTGACCTGAAGTCTTCTTCTAAGAGGACCTGACTGACCAAGTAGTATTAAAAGTAATCTGAGAAAAGAGGTGCTATGGTGTTTGGGTAGCTAACCCATTCACCACCTGGATGGCAGAAAAGACCCCATCCTGAGTAGCGCATGGAGCACAGATAGTCCCTGAAATGAGGTGGTGGTCCAACTGCTGAAGATTTCTACTGGTGGTGACCTGGAAAAATGTCCTAGGAAAAGTGAATATCCTTTGCTAGTGCAAGGACTCTAGATAATTAGATATTTTAAAGCTGAGTGAGGAACAGTGCCCATCACCATAATGTATTGACACTCTACAGTGGGATGATGAGAAGCTGAAGGGAATAAATACATAGTTGGAGGCTAAGCGTGAAAGCCAGAGGGACTCTCTCAGTAGCTTAAAAAGAGGTACTTATCTTCCTCCATTGGAAGAGCAGACACAGCTAAGGAGCAGACTCAGGAGCTGATGGAGGTGCAGACCTCCTGCAACGTCTCAGTGAACAGCATGGACCTGACAGAGCTTCAGTGTTCCAGAGAAGTTTCAGTGCACAGCTGAGCCAGGCTTATAATGTTCAAATCAGAGCTCTGATAAGGACAATCTGAAACTGTGACACATAGGATGGCAGGAATATGTGGATGAATGCCTCTCCAGATATTGGCTCTAGATTCCCTGAACACATAGAACTTTCTGAGGTGGCCCTTGCATCCCTAGTAAAAGCTGCTACTTCTGCCATGCTGGAAGATGCTGAGGAAGCTTTTCTTCTGCAAGGCAACACGTACCTCCTTCCTCTTCTGTCTGCCAGCAGATAGCTGAAGTTAAAGCTCCCTGTATAACCTGGTTGGGGACATGCTGGGCCTGATAAGGTAAGGAAGATATTACTCACCAAAGAAGCTGAAAGAATTAACAGGCATACATTGAGAGGAGCCAGCAGAATACTCTGGGATTAGACTTTGAGGGTGATTGATCAAGGAGGCCCAAATATAACTCTTGATAAGCAAGAACACATGACTTGAGGACACTTTCTTGAAACACATAATTATATACTTTGGCCAGAGTCCTAGGGCTTGGGGCAAACTCACTGCTACAGCAGCCTGTTTATGCTTGGTTCACAGTGAGTAAAGTGGAAATGCCTTCATTTGCCTGGAAGATGGTAGAGGAAGGCATAAAAGATTGAGAAGTATCATCTTGCTTGTGTGAGGACCAAAATCACTCCTGAGGATTATACTCTCGTAGGGAGTTCAGAGGATGTAGCACCCAACTAGACCTTCAGCAATTCACCAGCAAGGGGTAAAGAGCACCATTAAGAAACACAGCTTGTGCTGAATAAGAATTTGTAAATACTGGGGTGGCACCTTGGCTCAAGGAGTAGGGCGCCAGTGCCATATGCTGGAGATGGCAGATTCGAACCTGCCCCCAGCCAAAAACTGCAACAACAACAACAACAACAACAAAGAATTTGTAAATACTTTAAGGGGAAAAGACCCAAAGAATGGAAGGCTAACCTCAACATGTTTCTCTTAAGTCAGAGATCTTGATCCCTCAAGTCCTAAATACTTTAGTAGTCTTGTGACTACTCCTCCCAGCAGAATTTTTTATGTGTGTTTCATGTTTTTTCAATAATGCTTTGCAAAAGGAGTAGTCTGCATAGAGCTACTTTGCAGCTACCAGCAATGGACATCCTTCCAAACAACAGTTTTAGTATCTCACTATCAATATGAAGCAATAGTCAAGGATCCATAGACAACAGAGAAAACTCCCTAACTTGAAAGGCAGAGATAAAGCAAACAATGGGGGACACGCAGAAAGGAATATATGAAGCAGGGACTAAAACCTTATCATGGAAACAAAAGAAGCTATTACAGCCATGAAAGAAAATAGGATACCCCAAAATGGAATGCCTGAAGAAGAAGTAGAAGGTTTTGATTTTGGAAATTATCATAGGATGAATCAATAACTCTATAGAAGTTACAGAAGATAAAGTCCAGGATAAAGTAGAACAAAGTGTCAAAAAATAAAAGTTAAATATAAGAGAAAAAAGTAAGAAAATAGGACATCAATTCATTAGGTTCAATGTTCTAGGAAGAAGAAACAGAGAAAAGTGGGAGAAGAAAATTATTAGCAAGATAGCATTTTACCAAAATGAGAAGAAATGTGCTTTTATAAAATGCCTGTCAAACACAGTAAACGAAAATATAAAAAATCCACGTAATAATTAAACTTTAAGATGCTAGGGATAAAAACATAATCTCAACAAATTCCAGAAAGATCTAATGTGCCACATATGAAAGGTCAAGAATTAGAATGATACCAGAACTCCCAATTACAATATTGAGAGCTAGCAGAAAATGGAAAAATATCTTCAAATTTCTGGTAGAAATGATTTTTCACCTAAAATTCTCTTAGACAAGCTATCAGTTAAGTCTGAGTGTAGACTGCATCTATTTCCAGACATCTGTGATGTCAAAAATTTACCTGCTACATATGTGTTCTTAGAAAAGCTACCGGAGATGTTACACGACCAACATGACAGAGCAAACCAAGGAAGAAAAACACAGAGAATCTGGAAGACAGGGGATGAATATAACATTTTTTAAAAAAGCACTGGGAATAAATCCACAGGATTCTGGCAAAGAAAATGCCAGAAAGATAGCCCCTTTAGCAGGAGGAGAGAGCAACTAGGGTAGATTTAATCAAGAGGCCAGATGGAGGATGACAGTAAGAATGGCTTCAATGACAGTCATAACTATGAAAAGGGAATTGATTTATTTGCATGTGACTATATACAGTGAGGAAAGTTTGCAGAATAATTAATGATCAGCACGGGGAAATATAATGAAAAAACAAGCTGTACAAGAAAAAAAGCAGTGATAGTGGATTTTGTGGCTCAACATGAATAATAATTACGTGGTAAACATTGAATATTTAAGTAAAAAATTGTTATTCCCACCATTTTGGGAAAATAGAGAAGAGATATGTCTGCAGGCCTGTAGGATTTCTCCAAGAGTGCTTTAATCTTCTCTTTCAGAATCAGACATCAGTAGAAATGTCTAAAATGAATACAACTGAGAGAACCAATGGTAGATATCAAAATAGCTAAAAAAGAAAAGAAAGAAAAGAAAAAAGAAAGAAAGAAAGAAAGAAGAAAGAAAGAAAGAACGAAAGAAAGAAAGACAGAAAGAAAGAAAGACAGAAAGAAAGAAAGAAAGAAAGGCAGAGAAAAGAAAGAAAGAAAGAAAGAAAAGAAAAGGGGTCGTGCTCTAGCTCAGGCTGGTCTCAAACTCATGAGCTCAGGCAATCTGCCCACCTCAGCCTCCCAGAGTGCTGGGATTACAGGCGTGAGCTATTTTTTGGAGCCAGTACAGCTGAGCTGGCTGTTCACTACAGAATGCCAGGGGCACCATTCCCAGGGACCAGGATGAGCTGGGATGGCGCCTTCTCCACAGCACAGAGACTCAGGCTGTCTTTCCCTTCTGCTGGAAAAGGTTTAAATGGTTCTAATGGGTGATGTGACAGCATCATGATGGGTGATGTGACAGCCCAGGGAAGGGTAGACTAGCATTCCCCCTGCAAGAGATGATGCCATTATTTACTGGCTTGAAGTCGAGGAAAATGAGGCCCGGGTCAGTGTGGGAAGTGAGACAGCTTTGCATTTCTGCTAAAAGGCAGTCAGTTCTGAACTCCGTTTATTGCACATGCTGGTGTTATATCCACAAAGCTGACTAATATGGTGATGATTGTTCATACACATGAGTAGCTTGGTGCAATAAATAGAGTATTAGACTGGAAGTCAGAAATCTTTAATTATACTGTGTCACCAGCTGTGCAACTTGATCACTTTACTTAAGTTCCCTGTGCCCTGGTTTCTTCCTTACATAATGGAGATAATAAAGACTGCCTTAACTATCTCACAGGGCAATTCAATTATGCAAACCAAATCAGATAACTTGTAAAGCTACCTAAATTAAGTTATCCCATGCAAATGTAAGGGTTTATTTTCACCATTGATGATGGTTAGTCACTGATTGGCTAGATTTAAGGAAGCATAGTTATTAAATTAAGTTAGCCTTGATTGATTAAACAAGCTTAAAACCAGTCCTTGTGGTTATTCATTACTTTACTGTAGACAGAGAGCAGTCAGGCATCTACTAGGATGGCGGTTCTCCAGCTAGAGAGCTTATTGAACTTGACTTTAGGAAGCTCTCTCCCAGAGTTTCTGGTTCAGAAAGTTGGGATCAGGGTCTGAAAATGTGCATTTCTAGCACGTTCTTAGGAGACACTAATGCTGTGAATGCAGGGACCACATTTGAGAACCTCTGAGCGGACATAATGATGATTACAAAAGGACTGTTCAGGTTACCAATGCAGAAGTCATTGGTAAGCTTAGGACTATTTGGTGAAAAAGGGGTGGGCAGGTTGGACCACGCTGAGCAGAAAGTATAGGTGAAGAAATGGAGTCGGCAGATCAGATCTTTTGAGATTTGGCTTTAAACAGGAGACAGGACAGCAAATAGAAGTAGGAACAAGGAAATTGTGTGCTTGAGCCTAGCCGAAATTTTAGGATTCCTAAATGTAGACTTGACTCTTATTCACATGTGCACTCAACATTGGTGAATTCCTGCCAAGGGCCAAGTACTGTGATACTTGTTAAGAAAACGAAGCTGAACACCACCAAGGCCTGAGATGACAAGCCACTAGCTTTGTAAACGGCTTTCCTACGTATCACCCCTAGCAGAACAGAGAGTTCTGTGTACATTAAGGTACAAGAGAGACCTTACTAGTGACGTTTTTCTTCTGTAGAAGTTGTGAATTTTTTCTTAGGCTCTACAGGTCATAAAATGCTGGAACAGGAAAGGAACTAAGAAATCATCTAATGCAAATATGGGGAGTTGAGTCCCAGCGGGGCTAAGCAGCTTACCCAAGGATATACATCCACTTAGTGGCAGAGTCAGGGATTAAAAAACCCTCATCTCCTACCTCCCAGTTCAGGGGATTTTCCTCTAGCCCATGCCAAGACTACACACAAGTGTCAATTTCTGCATTTCTAAAATCTTGTAACTTAGCTATTCCTTTAAACAGTAATGTTAATTAGTTACATGAGTCAGTGCTTTTTTTCCAATTAGTTGTGGTTTGCATTAATCCATCCCAAGGCCCTGGGTTACTAAGTGCAGTGTCAGCTGTTTTTTGAAGGTAATTCATGCCAAAGCTTGGACCAATTACACCTAAAGTTGAGAGTTGGATGAATTTGTCTCTAAATGTCCTTGAAGTAAAAATCAGGACTCCTGTTTGTTTCCCCCATCCAGTGGCTACAGGAGCAACCATGGCACATGGGAGGGGGATTGTACCATTGGGGGAAGCGGGTGTCCAGGGAGCAGTAATGGACAGGCTTGATGCAGTCCTGCTGCTTACCTGGTGGGTAATAGGCTGCAGTGGTCTGTTTCAGGAGTTGTCTTTTGTTATTACCACTAGAGGTATAAAACTAATAGCAAGAAGAACTTGTTATTTATATCTTTCACCCCTTCCTTCATCCTTCCAGCCCCCCAAAATCTGGGTTGGGCTCCTACCATCTGGGAAATATCAATTTCATTTGGAAAACAGGAACCTCTATCTCATCTAGAACTAGTTATGTCCCCAGCAAGCAGTGCATCACAGGGAAACTATATATACATATATTATCTATTGAACAAAAGAGCCCTTTCATGCCCAAACTTTTGGCCATTAGATTAATCTTTGGTGACCTCTGCTGTTTTCACTTCTGCTATGTCTAGCAGTGTGGCCCTGGGCATGTGACGTCATTGTTAAATATCAGAGCTGGAAAGTATGGGAGAGGGAAAGATAATCTTCCCTCTATCCTTCTAAGTTCTCAGCTGGTATGCCTGTAACAAAAGACAGTAACAGGAGAAAAGTGGAGAAAAGTTTATTAACGTGCCTCTCATATATGCATCAGCGAAAACTCGGGGAATTTGCGACTCTCAAAGAGGTGGCTTAGAACCTCTGCTTATGTAGCATCTGCAACAAAGAGCAATAGAGTTTTAGAGAAATGACAAGTCAAGAATCTTTTTTTTTAGAGACAGAGTCTCACTTTGTCACCCTCGGTAGAGTGCTATGGCCTCACAGCTCACAGCAACCTCCAGCTCTTAGGCTTAGGCAATTCTCTTGCCTCAGCCTCCCCAATAGCTGGGACTACACCTGCCACAATGCCTGGCTATTTTTTGTTGCAGTTTGGCTGGGGCAGGATTCAAACCCGCCAACCTCAGCATATGGGGCCAGCGCCCTACTCACTGAGCCACAGGCGCCACCCCAAGTCTCTCGGGGCACCAGATTGCAGGAAGACAAATATAGACCAACTTAGTCCTTCCTGGTAGAGAGGGGAGGCAGGGAGGACACCTTTGTGAATTTATGTCCTGCTTTGGGGTATGTGGGGGAGGGCAAAGAGCTTTTCTTGTATCTGCTTCTTCTCTGTTGCCTTCAGCTGAAAATAATCCTTATGTCAAAGTGTCATATTCTGCTGTACTTTGAAAGCCTTTCTGAGCTCTCATAATATATTATGAGATATAACAGACAAGAAAACCAGGTCTAGGGAAATGAAACCTCTCCCATCCTATACATTTGTGGTGGTGCCTGCCTTCTGTTTTGTTTCCTCACCTGTAAAATTAAGGAGGTTGAATTCTTCTAATAGCCTTTCCAGCTCTGACATGCAATACTCTCAAAGTCCCCGTGAGCCTTTCAACGGGAGGCTGTGAACAAGTAGCCTTGCACCATCACCTGCGAGCTTATTAGGAACTCAGACTCATGGGCCCCCACCCCAGACCGAATGAACAAAACTTTGTATTTCAACAACATTCCCAGGTGATTCTTATGCACGGTAGAGTCCCCTTTGGAAATCCAAAGACTTTGGCCCTAGACATTTTGCGTGTTGTTCCTGAAGCTTTCAGTGCTCTTCCCCCTATTAGCCTGAAGAGGTCACTAGAGAGCCAAGGCAGTCTTAAAGGAAGAGGCTGGGAGAACAGTGTTTTTTCTTCTCTGTTTCCTTCTTGCTTTCTTCTTGACCCTCCTGCCTTTCAAGTTTCCTTAAATTCTTTGGTCTTAAATGGGCTGCGAAGCATATTTTGAAGCTCACAGTACAGATACCTTCCATAAAAGAGCTGGACCCGAGGGGCCCTCTGTCTCATGATATTTTTAAAAAATGGAGTGATATTTTTAAAAAAACCAAAAATCTTGTGTTTCCTTGCAAATTCACACACCTCTGTTGTTAATATTGCCTCTCCAAAGCCCAGCGCGGTGGCTCATGCCTGTATCCTAGCACTCTAGGAAGCTGAGGCAGGTGGATCACCTGAGCTTGGGAGTTCTAGGCCAGACTGAGCAAAAGTGAGACCTCATCTCTACTAAAAAGAGAAAAAATTAGCTGGGCATTGTCGCTGTGCCTGTAGTCCCAGATACTTAGGAGCCTGAGGCAAGAGGATCGATTGCTTAAGCCCAAGATTTTGCAGTTGCTGTGAGCTAGAAGGCTGCAGCATTCTACCCAGGGCACAAAGTGAGACTGTCTCACAAAAAAAAAAAAAAAGAAGAAAAGAAAAGAAAATTGCCACTCCAAGAATGTAACCTAACAAAGTATAATTTATTTTGGTCCTGGAACTTACTTATTTACTAAGGCATTGGTGATGTATTTTATTATCAATTCCCTATAATTATCAATTATAATGACCACCCACCCATTAAACCAAAAGCCAAAGTCTTCATGTTATCATACAAGTGATACTATTTGTATAATGCATCAGAGTTTGTAAAACACTTTCTTTGGAGACAGAGTCTCACTTTGTTGACCTTGGTAGAGTGCTGTGCTGTCATAGCTCACAGCAACGTCAAACTCTTGGGCCCAAGTGCTTCTCTTTCAGCCTCCTGGGTGGCTGATTCTCTTGCCTCAGCCTCCCGAGTAGCTGGAACTACAGGCACCCACCACAAAGCTCGACTATTTTTAGAGACGGGGGTCTTGTTCTTACTCAGGGTGGTCTCGAACCCGTGAGCTCAGCAATCCACCTGCCTTGGCCTCCTAGAGTGCTAGGATTACAGGTGTGAGCCACCGTGCTAAGCCATGTAAACACTTTCAATTTCACTTCTTTTCAATCCTCTTACACACCAGGTGTACAGGATAAATCCTCTTAATTCTACAATGAGAATGCTAAAGCCAGTCATGAAGCGACCTGAAGCCAAGTCTTCTAATCCCACCTCCCATTCCCTTTTCTATTTTACCAAAAGGGCTCCATTAACCATAAGAAGGTTTCTGCTCAATGAATGGCATCACGTATATAATTGCCCCTCCCCCCCCATTGAGAGGTTTCATTTGGGGATTTTACATTTCTACCTACTATTTTTTTTTCCATCAGTGTAACTTACCAGCAATGCCTGATTAGATATTGTAATTTCTGAGGAAGGTCCCATCCTGCCTGTGGGTAGGAAGATGCTACTGGGAAAAATGAACTTTAAAAGTAATAATCCAAAATACCACAAAATACCACATATTTCCCCTGAAAGCAAAGCGAACCTCTCCTGTCCCCCACCATCCCTCTAATGCCCCCAAACAAGTTCTCTTTCCTCTTCCTAGTGTTGAAAGGAGCGGGTAGGAGAGGAAGGAATCCCAGGGACTTTCCCCAGATCCAGAGGCTGAGAGGAAAAGCTCTGCTAGCTTGAAAAAACATCCTTTATGTCCTCTCCAAATGTTTCTATAGAGATTGACCTGAAACTTTCCTAGTCCCTCTGAGAAAAGGTTTCGGTTTAGAAGGTGATACCAGTACAGAAGTGGGCAGCTCATCTGATCAGGTACCAGTCATTTCTAAGACAGAAGAGGTAAGGAAACTAACATTTCAAGCTACTTTCACTACCCCAAATCTCCTAAAGCCCTTCAGAAGACAGACACAGAAAGAGTTCACCTTTCCAGGGCCTTTCGTCCTACCACCATGGCCTGGTGACTTTTTACAAAGTCCCAATAGAAAAGAAAAACCTAGAAAGCATATGCCCCAAAAAACATCTTACCCAAGCATAAGGGCTTGACTGGGGTCAGACTATACTGATCCACGCTGGGAGACTGGGGTCAGAGCTGTGTTTATAAAGTGAACAGCTCACAGGTAGGGGATGACATTTAGGTAATGCTGCTTAAGGCAAGGAAAGAACTTACAGTCTGAGCAGAGAATTCCTTACAGCTTTAATATATTTAGTTTAAATCCTTATCCAATTTCTCAGGAAACCCGAGCTAGCTGTACCTTTGCTCCGTCTTGAACATGCTGCTGACAGCAGTTACACCCTCATACGCCTTGTACAAACGCCTTGTTACACCCTCATCCGCCTTGAACTGCTGCTGACAGCAGTTACACCCTTGTACGCCTTGTCCCACCTGCCTCCACCAGAAGGCTGCTAATGGAGGCATAAGGGACACGTGAGGGCTGAGGGATATGCTGGTCTATCACCTCATTCACAAGGTTCTGGATGGTGATGTGATGGGTGGGGATGGTGGGCCTGGGTGGGGCAGGGACACAGCATAGTACCCGAGGGCAGGATCCCTCGCAGTAACTTGGGGCATAGTTATAGGGAGCAACAATCCAGTGATCCCAGCCTAGCTGGCAAAAATGGTGGGATCTGGCTGACATTCTTCTCTGCGTCAAGTTATAAAGCCCCAAATGTCAAACAACTTCCTCCTCAGTCCAGTTTGCGGTTTGAGAACAAATAAACATGCAAATGGTTTTAGGAGAGGGAAAAATTTGTATGGAAAAATAGTTTGGTTTGGAATTCTTTGCCAAAAAAGAATATTTTAGGAATAGTCTCAGACCAAAGGTGCTGGGTAATATGGAAAGAAAAAGAAAGAAATCCAAAGCCTTTTGGATCTTTTGGACTCCTTTGATGATGTAGCAGGTGAATAGATCACAGACACTCCACAACTTTTTCATTCATTCATTTCTATATAGATAGGGTCTCATTCTGTCACCCAGGCTGGAGTGCAGTGGCACGATCACAGCTCACTACAACCTCAAATTCCTGGTCTCAAGCAGTCCTCCTGCCTTAGCCTCCCAAGTAGCTGGGACTACCTACAGGTACATACCATCATGCCCAGCTAAATCTTTACATTCTTTTGTTGAGACAGGGTCTCACTCTGTTGCATAGGCTGGTCTTAAACAAGCCTGGCTCAAAGGCTCTTCCTGCCTAGGCCTCCCAAAGTGCTGAGATTTCAGGCATGAGCCACCATGTCTGACACCTGACTCCTTTAAATACTACGGAACACTAGATCTTCCAGGATTGGCCAGGGAGGAGGAGTCTCCAGCCTCTTTTGGGAGGCCAGAGGGGATCTTAAAGAATCTCCGTTCTGGGCAGCACTTGTGGCTCAGTGAGTAGGGTGCCAGCCCCATATACAGAGGATGCCAGGTTCGAACCCAGCCCCATCCAATCTGCAACAACAAAAAAAATAGCCTGTAGTCCCAGCTACTCAGGAGGCTGAGGCAAGAGAATTGCCTAATCCCAAGAGCGGGAGGTTGCTGTGAGCTGTGATGCCACAGCTCTCTACTACTGAGGGCAAGAAAGTGAAACCGTCTGTACAAAAAAACCCCAAGAGTCTCCCATTCTTTCCCTCTGGGTTGGTCCTAGTAAAAAGGGTGTGCTGTGGACTTCCCCCCTACAGGTGGTGCATTGGGGAGGCTTGAATGCAGAGCTGTGTATTTCTGCAGGCTTGATAACACCAACATCTTGCGTTCCAACATAATTGATCTGCGAGCTTCATTTCCACTTTCTTTAGAGTTGACCTTTCAGAATTCCAGTATTACTAGTGTTTATGTTACATAGACGGTTGGTGTTAAAGATTTCTCAGATTCAGGACCTGTGCTTTCCTTTCCTGGGTAACCCTCTCAGTGTCTAAGTCTCCCCCTCCCAGGTAGAACTGGGCTGATGGGAACAGCACCCGGAGATGGATAGATTCAGCAACTTCATTCGTGTCCTTCACGCGGTGAAGGCTTACCTGCTACTGCTTTGAATGAATGGGTTTATTTTCTTAGTGTTTAATCCTCTCCACCTCGTCTTTTGTTTATTTGCATTCACTGGAGCCACCTGTCAACTCACTAGCAATTCATGTGGTATTTAAAAACATTTTTTTTTTGTTAACGATGAGCTATTTGTGTTTTCCTCAAGTACTTCTGTTCCCTTCACATGTAAGTTTCCTGCTGTTAGATACTATCACTCCTGTATGGCTAATGTTATATTGAAAACCCGTGGGGGGGGGGCTGCGCCTGTGGGTCAAAGGGAGAGGCCGCCAGCCCCCATATGCCGGAGATGGCGGGTTCAAACCCAGCCCTGGCCCAAAACTGCAAAAAAACAAAAATAAATAAATAAATAAATAAACCTGTGAAAGGGGTAAGAGCTGGAATGTAAGTTGAGTGAGGGCAGGGATCAACCCGTCGGGTCCAGCACTGCTCTCCTGCACCTGGCAGTGCAGCCTTGCATGTGGCAGACCCTCAGTAAATACGTGTTAAATGAACATGCAAAAGAATGAAGGTTACCTCTTTCATGTTTACATGGATGGAGCTGGAACATATTCTTCTTAGCAAAGTATCCCAGGAATGGAAGAAAAAGTAGCCACTGTACTTAGCCTTACTATGAAGCTAAATTACAGCTTTCACATGAAGGCTATAACCCAACTTTACCATAAGACTATGGAGAAAGGGCCAAGGAAGGAGAAAGGAGGGGGGAGGTTTGGGTGGAGGGAGGGTAACGTGTGGGGCCACATCTATGGTCCATCTTAGAATGGGTACAGGGTGCACTAATGTACACAGCTATGATTTAACAAAAACAAATCTAAAAAAAAAATAAATTAAAAAAACAAAAAAAAATGTTTGACTTGAGCAGAAGTGCCTGTTTTCTTTTGCTTGAATTTATTATTCATGTAGCTTTTTATTTCATCTCACAGAATGTGTTACTAAATATTACTAAATAATGGAAAATACGGTCTCCTCTGATTTTATCTTTCTCTTTTAATATTTCCTCATGTGAATACCTGTAACTACAGAGGATTCAAGTCAGTACATTTTAAAAATGGATCTTAGCTGTTTGGAATGGGATTAATTATACTTTTTGGTTCATTACAAGTTATGATTATTACTTTTAAATTAACTTTTATAATTCTAACAACTTGTATACTTTTTTCTTTAAATAGTTATATAATTCAGCCTTTCACTAAATTTTGCCAAATCATCACCACCACCTAAACCATATAAATATTCTAGCTTTTGGCAGGTTTGGGGAAGGTTTTAACATCACAGATAGACTTTCATGATAAAAATAAAGGTTTGGGATCAGAGGATGAAGTCATCAGCTTCTTTGAATTTTTAACTTCAGAGTTAAGCGATCCATTGATGTTTGGGTAAGTGAGGTGGGGTAAGGTTTCAGTGAACTGTTTTCAGTTGCTGTGACATGACAGAACATGCTAGTCACTTCAGTGGGCAGCCTCACAACAGGAAAGGAACTCTCATTTGGAAATGGAAGTTCTCATTTGGGACTCTCATTTGGAAGTCAGCCATCTAATCTAGCTACTCAGGGTGGAGCAGCTCCCACCCAAGAGTCCTTTGGGTACCTCTTCCACAGGCCACTTAGCCTGGAGTTCAATCTTTCTAGGGACAAGAAACTCACTCCCTTATGATGACCAACCCTTTTTTCTTTCCGCACACAACTTTTCTTGTGAAAAATAAAATTGGTTTTGTTGAACTAAAACGTGATTCCTTAAAACTTCTACTCATTTGCTAATATAATTGGTCTCTACTGAACAGATGACAGAGTCCTCACACTCGTGGGGATACCTTAGAATATTGGTAAAGGCAGGATGGTTATATCATTCCTGAGTTTTGGGTTCTTTCCCCATGCTTCCCCCAGTAGATCTTGCGGAGTCTGCTCAGCACAGCAAGTATTTATTAGGTGTCAGTTACATACAAACACTATCGTCAGTGCTAGGATGGGAGATGGGGGGACACAAAGATGATCGATCTCTGCCATCTGGTAGTATGTGGTAGTGTGAAGTGCATGGGAAAAGCACATGAGAGGGAAGTCAGGTGTCACTGGGGTTCACAGTCACAGGAGAGAGATCCATATCAAACTCACACAGAGTTCCAGCATTGGGAGGGAATAGTAATAGGCAGGTAGGATATTTTTGCAGGTCGAGACTAGGAGTGAGAAGAGCATTCTGGGCAGAGACTAGTGTGGATAAAAGCTCAGGGATGGGAAACGTAAGTTGTGTCCTAAAGGCAGGGAGTATTTTATTTAGTCAGCTTGTAAGGTGCTTGTAGGGAAAAAGTGAAGGTGGGAAGGATGAAGTGGTTGGCTGAGCCCAGAGCTCAGACAGGCTCACTTTCCCTGCCTCGGTTATCTGTCCAGTGGCGCTGTGATTCCACTGCAAGAGCATAGACTTGGACTTGAATCCAGGTATTGCCATGGAGCCTCAGCGTCCTAGTCTGAAAATGGAGATTTGTGTGTATGAGAAGGACCCCAGGACATGTAAAGGAAGAGTCCAGCACCCTGCCTGGTACACAGCAGAGTTTTGATTCAATGACCTTTGTCAGTGAATTTGATAAAAATACTGGGGAGCCGCAAGCGTGTAGGTCTGTAGAGGGGGCAGGGGAACCCGTGGGAAGACCACAACAGACCACAGGCGGCTCTTCCAGGTAACACAGGATGGTATGAATGACACTGCTGGCTGCAGGGAACCAGAAGGAGCTGGCGATGACCGAGGAGGAGGAGTCAGCAGAATTGGAAGCAGAGTTCAGGTGCTGGGCAGGAGGGAAAGGAGAAGAGGGGTCACTCTGCATTTTTGTGGGTGGAGGAGGATTGAGTGAGAAGGGTGATGCTGGTCATACCATGGTGGAGGTGCTGGTAGGCCTCCAGGTGGACAGCCCACAGCAGCTGGATGCAGAGAGATGGGACCTTTGGAGTGAGGTGCCAGAGTGGGAAAATGCAGCAAAAGGAGTGTGGCTGGATCCAAGGAGTGTGCTGGGAACACATGTATGAGCAGGCGAGGGAGATCCTGGATCATGTGGAGCCTGCAGTCCAGCGAAGGTGTGTGGGAAAGGGGCCAGAACCAAACCAGGCTTGTGAAAAGCCAAGAAACAAATGAATTCAGGAGCCAAGAAACAAATGAATTCAGGAGGCACAGTGAAAGGAGAGTTGGTAGAGACAGCCTGACAAATGGTTCCCGGATCTTAGAGTTCTGGGGGAAAAGCCCCAGAACAATCTTCATGTTGTTTTCTCTCTCTCCTTCTTGTGTCACTTATACACAAGTTCACCCCAAACACCATCTATTATTTAGGCCTGTGAGCAGTTTCCTTAGAAAAACCCTCAGGAAATCCTCCACTATCCCAGAGAATGTACCTATATTTAGAAGATTTTTGGAGAAAGTGTATTGTTAAAGATACTGTAGAGCAGCGGTTCTCAACCTGTGGGTTGCAACCCACGGGATCTGTATTAAAGGCTCACAGCATTAGGAAGGTTGAGAACCACTGCTGTAGGGTGTCACCCGCACGTCAACTGTATAGAGTGGACTTTTCTGTTCAGGGCCACAGAAGGAAGCTTGGCTGCAGTGTGGTGTGGCTTCCTCCTGGTGTGGAAACTGAGGCCCAAAACATTGGGACTGGCTCAAGGTCACATAGCTCATAGAGACAGTGCCTGCAGCTTGATGGCGGGTATTTCTGCTATATGAAGTGACCCATTCATCCTGGGCTAGGACCTCTGGGCTCATTCACAAGTGGGTGATCCAGGCCAAGAGGGGACTTTAATAAGGAGAGAAGGAGAAGAGAGAGAGAGAGCACGAGTGTATTGGGGATTATTCAGGGACCTTCCATTGACAGAGCTTGATTGTAGGAAAGAGTGATTATTGTAATTCCCTTGTAATTTTCTAACAAGTGTCCTATGTAGGAAGGTGCTAAATCATGAAAGATGAAACCCTTGTCATCAGAAGTCTTTCAGTAGAACCTGAATATCATCTGCTTGAGTTAACAATGGTTACCATTCATTGAGGACTAACCATGTGCCTGGCATGGTAAGGGTGTTCTCTGTGGATTATGTCTCTTTGCGTCCTCTGTCTTTATGAGATAGGCATTATTATTTTTATTTTATTGTTATGCTAATTTTATAGATCAGAAAACTAACACAGGAGAGGTTAAGCCTTCTGCCCAAGGCGACATAGCCACTGTGTGGTAGCGCCAGGATCAGGCCCATCCAGGGGGCGCCAGAGCCCACACACTCAAGGTTCTCAACCTTGATTCTCAACCTTGCTGCACATTAGAATCTGGTGGGAAATAGTTTAAAATTCCAGTTCTCAGGCTGAATCCCAAACCAGCTGGATCAGACTTGAGGAGGGTAGGACCTCACCTTGGCAGTTTTTTTTTTTTTTTTAATAAATACTATTTATTTATTTTTATTACTAAATCATAGCTGTGTACATTAATGCGATCATGGGGCACCATAAAATGGTTTTATAGACCGTTTGACACATTTTCATAACACTGGTTAACATAGCCTTCCTGGCATTTTCTTAGTTATTGTGTTAAGACATTTATATTCTACATTTACTAAGTTTCACATGTACCCTTGTCAGATGAACCGCAGGTATAATCCCACCAATCACTCTCCTTCTGCCCATCCTATCTCCTCCCTCCCTTCCTCCCTCTCCCCCTTTCCCCTTAGGTTATAACTGGGTTATAGCTTTCATGTGAAAGCCATAAATTAGTTTCATAGTAGGGCTGAGTACATTGGATACTTTTTCTTCCATTCTTGAGATACTTTACTAATAATAATATGTTCCAGCTCCATCCATGTAAACATGAAAGAGGTAAAGTCTCCATCTTTCTTTAAGGCTGCATAATATTCCATGGTGTACATATACCACAATTTATTAATCCATTTGTGGAATGATGGGCACTTGGGGTTTTTACATGACTTAGCAATTATGAATTGGGCTGCAATAAACATTCTGGTACAAATATCTTTGTTATGATGTGCTTTTTGGTCTTCTGGGTATATACCTAGTAGAGGAATTATAGGATTGAATGGCAAATCTATTTTTAGATCTCTAAGTATTCTCCAAACATCTTTCCAAAAGGAATGTATTAATTTGCATTCCCACCAGCAGTGTAGAAGTGTTCCCTTTTCTCCA
Organism: Loris lydekkerianus; assembly: GCA_963574355.1. Lineage (NCBI taxonomy): Eukaryota > Metazoa > Chordata > Mammalia > Primates > Lorisidae > Loris > Loris lydekkerianus. Next base: position 30,102 of record CAUYPK010145407.1, read on the forward strand.
CATCCACGCCAACATCTCTGGTCTTGGGATTTTGTGATATG